>JACEIK010003412.1:0-12252 GCA_018107945.1 Datura stramonium | reverse complement strand
CCAGTCCCTGTGGGATCGATACTTGGCTTACTTGAGCCACTTACTACTTGTTCGACCACGTGCACTTGCGTGTAGTCATCCAGACAGCCGAACAACAGTCTATTTGAGATTTTTTATAGATCGTTGAACAATTGTACAAAAGCAGTAGCAGACACAATAGCGGGGGAAGCACTGATCAGTCACACATAGGAGCAAGCCGCTACTATTCTTGATAGGGTGAAAAAAACAAACAGATCATGGCACACCCGGGAAGCAGAAGTAGAGGCCAGTACATATGCTATTGGTTTGACTGCAAACCAACGTAGGAAAGAAGAAGAGCATGACTAGGAATTGGCCCATATGCGAACATCGTTGGATTTGCTTACTAAGCACATCATGTGAGCTGGAGCCAGAAAAGTGAATGCAGTTGGGACACAAGGATAGGAGCAAGGGCCAGAACACTCAGATTTCGAGGAGGAGGCAAGCTTCATAGACAACCAGGTGGTGGGTTTCCAAGCCAACGCCCAAGGTTCTGGACAAGAAACTTGACACTAGGGTTTTGGAAACCAGGGTCGAAACCAATATAGAGAAAAATATAACTGGAATGGGTACAGAGATAGAAGTTGAGGCCATGAGCGCGAGGGAGACTGGAGAAGGAATGATGGTTACCGCAACGACCGAGATGGATTGTATGTGCCTCCTAATGCACATGAGAGGGAGGCTGGAAAGTCAAAGTTAGAGAGCATGATTGCTGAGATGCTAAAGAAGGTGAGATCCATAGATGACCAGTTGAAAGACATCCGTAGTGATATATTAAGCATGGGTCAGAGAGTGGAGTCACATGTGACAGCTATCAAGAAGATCGAACAGTAGCTAGGGCAACTGTCAGCATCTATGAAACCTAGGTAGAAGGGTACACTACTTAGCAACACAGTCCAAAAATAAAAGATTGATGGTCACTATATGGCTGTGATGACTAGGAATGGGAAGAGCACGGTTGACTCACCTCTACCAGTTGTAGTTGAAAGGAAGAAAGAAAACGTGATTAAAGATGAAGAAGGCATTTCTGAGAAGGAACACAATGAGGATGCTGAGTTGACTGTGGCCCCAAATGTTGAAAATGAGCCTGAAGATGAACAAGGAGCCACACAAATTTACAAGGCTATTCTACGACCACTTCCACCATTCCCCCAAAGAATGAAGAAGGCGGAGAATGGTAAGTTTCAAAATTTTTTGTCAATTCTCAAACAGTTATCTATAAACATTGCATTGGTCGAGGAGTTGGAACAAACGCTGGGATATGCCAAGTTCATGAAGGACCTTGTGAGAAAGAGGAGGTCCATGAGCTATGAGCCCGTTGATAGTGTGCACCATTGTAGTGTTATAGCTTCACGGGTCCTGGCTCAGAAGAAGGAAGATCCAGGTGCCTTTACTATTTCCATGCACAATCGGTGATGTTGAGTTCCAAGGGCACTCTGTGATTTGGGTGCAAGCATCAATCTGATGCCATTGGCTGTGTTTAAGCAGTTGGGCTTGGGAGCCCCCATACCAACTACCTGATGAAGGGAGTATTTACGCACTTCTTAGCCATATATCTCCCATACTTTACTATATTTTGAGAGCAAATTAGGTGTGTTTGCATGT
Organism: Datura stramonium; assembly: GCA_018107945.1. NCBI lineage: Eukaryota > Viridiplantae > Streptophyta > Magnoliopsida > Solanales > Solanaceae > Datura > Datura stramonium. The sequence goes on along the minus strand of JACEIK010003412.1, from coordinate 10,629 downwards.
GTTTATGTTATATATTTGTGAAATTAGCTAACGCACAAGATTAGATGCTTTCAGGGATAAAAATGATGGATTAGGGTATACTTAAAGTTTTTGGATTGAATGTGAAGAAGTTGGAATAAATGGAGAAAGAACAAGGACACAAAATAGTGCACTGCTTTCCCATGCTACAAGCCACGCGATGCGACACTTAGATGGCACACTGCCAGGCGCGACGCGGCAACAGTCTTGGTGCACTGCCAGGCGCGACGCGGCAGCAGACTTGGTGCACAGCCAGGCACGAAGCAATAGATGTTCAGTGCACTGCCAGGTGCGACGCGACCTTCACTTTGGTGTTATACCCTGCGCGACATGCCAAGGGATGTTCAACGGCCAAAAATGTTATCCTACTTCAACTAGGAAAAGGAGCTACAAGTCAAAATCAATGTCGAGAAGGAACAAGAAAAGCATCAATCTACTACTATAAATATCCTTTTATTTTTATGTAATAGCCAAGTCTTAAAAAAAAGTTTTAGAGAAGTTTTAAGACAAGTAGTTTTCTAGATACAACAAGTCTTTGAATTATAAATTTTAGTTCACGACATACTTTGAGACAATTTTTGAATTTTTCTTCCTTATTTTTTGCAATAATCAAGTGAGTTTCTTCCTATCATCGTTGTAAGTATTAATTTGGTCTTTTGTTTATGAATGCTATTAATTTACATATAATTATGAGAGGCTAAAACCTCCAGTACTAGGATTGTGGGAACCATGGTGAATTAACAAACTAGGGTTTGCACGAGGTGATTCAAAACCCATATTAAACGCTTATATTGTATTCCCTTCATGCTTAAATGTTTCTTAACGGTGTGCAACATTATTACTTGCACAAATTCTCTACTTTCTTGAGCCTAAAGAGGTCGAAATTAGGAAAATAGAATTACAACAAAGCCTTGGTCTTTATGATCATTGTATTAACGAGTTGTGGTCGCAGGATAGTTAAATTTGGAATAAATTGATAACTATTAAATTGAAATCGCTCATGAGACTTGACCTAGTAATTGAGTATAGTTATCCAATAGGGACGAACTAGTCATTTGGATGAACCTCAGTTATCAGTTCTACAAGTAAAGTATTGGGATAGATCACTAGTGTAAAACCCAAAGTAGTTAATAATCCATGGGGAACACTTACCCTAGTTAATTGCATTAATTTGGAATCAACAATCAATTTCTCCACATTATTATTTATTACGAATTCCCCCCTTTAGGATACAATTCACTCAAAAGCTTAAATACTAGCGTTCTTCTATATACTTTCATATTTCCTATGGGATCGATCCCAACCTCTTGTTGGGTTCTTTATTGACAACGTCTGCTTCATACTTCAACAGGAGGTGTGAGTTTCAGCATTATCAAAAAGTGGCACCGTTGTTGGGGAATACGACTTAGGATTAAATTAATTGCTTGTGTTTAACTTTTATCCTTTATTTCCTATTTTACATTTTTGTTTTCTTTTTCTGATGTGTGACAGGTTAGCGTGGTAAAAGAAGCAGCCAAAATGTGGCCACGGTCCTAATAGGTATCTTGAATAATTCTGAGTAATCAAGATACCTGTGTCGTGCCGCAATGTTAAATTAGGTGCTACTTGGAAGGCAACCCCAGATGATTTTTTTGTTTTATTTCTGCATGTTTGTTGAAGTGTGCAGGTGTTAAGTCATAATTTACAATGAATTTGGAGCATAAAATGGATAGAGGGGGGAAGCTTCTGATGCCCCCACAACCGACAAGGAATAGAGACCTAGAGAGTTCTTCTTTCACTCTTTTACTTTATGTTTGTTGTTTTAGCACTGGGGACAGTGTTACTGATTAAGTGTGGGGTAGGAAAAATGAACTTCATATTACCATGCATGCCTTAATTGCTAAATTGCACATGGTAGGCCTAGGTTTTTTGAGATTTATGACTTATCTTGCATGCTTGTTGGTTTGTAGTATTTTTTTTGTAGATTTGTTTTATTTTGGGTTCTCCCGATTTTTGTTTTCGGTACTTTGTCGGTGGATAGTCCCTTAGAACTGACTAGAGAGTCTAAATTTAAAAAAAATTTTTTTTTTTAGTCATTGAGTCATGACTTTTCCTGATGATGGATGGATGATGACCGTCTTAAGGGTAAATTAGTCATTAGGAAGAACAAAAACTTGGACCTTACGAATGCTAGGTGCTTCATTTAGGTATCATTGGGGCTTTATAAAAATTCACTCAAAAATGCATGAAAGGTAGAAACACTTTTTCTTTTAGAACTTGACTCCTATACTTGAAAAAATTGGGCTTAATTATACTATGCATGCAATATGAATATATGTGTTTATGTGATCTTGATTTCCATTGTTAAACCATTTTGTGTGTTACACCCTGTAAGTTTCTAGCACTTAGTTTTCCTATTCGCATGTTGGTTGGAAGTTTTAGAATGCCATACGTACAAGGAAAGGGCCCGGGGAAAGGCCGAACGGGTGCCAAGTTAGATTTTATCAAGAGGAGGCCGAACCATACTGCCCAGAGGGGCAACGTGGCACGGAGGCACCTCCTCCCCGATGGCCAGCGTGGCACAGAGCCAAATTAGCGTAATGGCCAGCGAGCCACTTTGCTATGCTTCTGGCTCCAAGTATATAAAGGCCTCACCCTTAATTTTAATTTCATTTCATAAGTTACTCGATCAAAAAAGAGAGGGAGCGAAGGGTTTGTGTAATTTTCACTCGATTATGCCGTCAAACATTGTCCAACGTCAAATTAACTTCGGGTATCAAAGTATAAGGCTGCAGGGAGCATTTCTACGAAGTTAGTTTCGCAAAAATCGCCCGCAGGATCGTCGTCCCGCCGAGTCAAAGTGATTGGAATTGCTCAAAATTAGTTTTAATACAATCTCAGGCTTAAAGTAAGTACTTCTCCCTTCTAGACTACCGAGAAATTACGAGTTTTCGACCGTTCTTTGATAAATCAAAGAATAGTCAGTATATAGAATTAAGTATTGTCTTCTTCCAGTATAATAATGAAGTTAGTTTTATTCTTTCATGAATATGATTACAGTTGGGGAGAATAGCTTAATACTAGCCGAACCTCGCCAGATAATTGGTAAACTGATAGTCGAGGTATGTAAAGCCAGTCTCTTTCGGCAAGTTAGTTTCTCTAGTATAGTAAACAGTATGAATCCCAGTAAGATACTGTAGAAACAGTATCTCATGCTCAGTATGAAATTTAATAAAGCACGTCAGAAGTATTATTCACGTTCAGTATGAGACTCAGTACAACATGTTAGAGATTATATTATTATCTTATTCAGTGTGTATCATATGTAGTTATTTATATTAGTTGAGACTTGATTGTACTGTTTGGGGTTGGATTACCCGTATAGCTTCTGTGACCACCCAAGGGTTAATTGCTGTATTGACTCGTCTGCGAGAGGGCGAGGATACGTCGCTCTATGGAGTGGCATGCCGTCTGCCAGGGACGAAGATGGGATGCCAGTTCCCCATATTTTGCCGTGGTTGGCCTTTATACACCCCCGTCGAGCGCTTGCGCTCGGGTTCTTGATTTCAGGAGTCCTCCAAATTCAGGTACAACTATAGTCAGGGGCCCAGCGGGCCCAAGCTGCATACCCAAGGGACCGGTAGGATGGTTATAGCTACTAGGTATGTGGTACGACCTGAGTAGGGGTAAATAGATTGTGATGATTTCACCTTTCGGCTTATGGGGGCCAGGTAAGGTTTATGTTATGTTATTTTAGTTATTGATAGATAGACAGTAGAACGCCACGTTATCAGGTATGACTCCTACTCTTCTCAGTACTGCTATGTTAGCCTTGATTCCTCTATCTTAGTCAGTTTCAGTCTGTTTCCTATTACTTCAGTTACTGTCAGCTTTATTACTTAGTTTCAGTTGGTTTCAGTTATTGCTTTACATACTCGGTACCTGTGGTACTGACACCCGTTTGGGGCGCTACATTACTTTCCTTCAGGTGCGCACAGACGAAGAGCAGATCCCTTGTAGTTCCAGTCAGCGATACAGAGCCTTCAGCTCCTTTCATCCGAAGCTTGAAAGGCAGAGGTTTACTCTCCTTTTGATTGTACAATATGGGTAGGTCGGGGCCCTTTCCCGACCATCTTATTATTCTTAGAGGCTTGCAAATTGTATCATATTCCCTGTGGTCAGGTTGTATGTGATTTCCGTGTGGGGCCTTGTTCAGTTGTTAGTTGGTGACCTTGTCGTTCATAGATCAGTTCAACGCCAGTTTGCATTTTCTTCAGCTATAACTAGATATCATGGTGGCCTTGTCGGCCTGCATAGGACTCCTTATATTTAGTTGTTTCTGGATAGCTGTTTGCTTTTAACAGGAGGCTATAGGCCTTTTCGAACGGGGGCTGTATTTACAGCCACTATATAGCCCATTGTTTTCTTGAATCCAGAGTTAGAGCCAGCCTTGCACTAGAGGGGCTTAGGCTTAGTTCGTTCAGTAGTCCAGATCCTAGTAGGGCACCAGGTGCAAGTCATGCCTCTTAAGGTGGGGCGTGACAAACTTGGTATCAGAGCCAGTTGTATCCCAGGGAGTCTGCAAGTCGTGCTAAGTAGAGTCTTTTCTATGGATGTGTTGTGCACCATATACTATAGGCAGGAGGCTGCAAGGCATGACATGATGGTTACTGTTTCTTCTTATTCAGTCATGCTATAGAGCGGTACAGTATAGGGTTGAGCCTGTAAGCTTATAATACTCTTTGTTTATAGATAAAATGTTGGACCAGTGACATCCTACGACAGGCAGGAGATTGGATGTGGCAGTAGGAGAGGGCCCGAGCAGGATGCCTCTGCCTCGATTATAATCATCCCGATCTGAGGGCGATATAGAGGCATCGTCCCGACCTTCCCAGCAGTCTCCATCACGTCAGGAGCCGCTTGGGACGACCGGTGTGGCGGCACCACCTCCGGTAGTTCCTATACCTATACTATCTGACCAGGAGGTCAGGAGTGCAATGGTTATGTTAGCATAGATGATGGCTGATCAGCGCCAGTCAATGCCACCTACAGCTACAGAATCATCAAGAGGGCCCGGTGGTTCGAGGGTCCGAGAATTCCTTGCACTAAGTCCCTTGCGGTTTATAGGGATGGATTGGAAAGAGGATCCCTAGGATTTCCTAGAACAGATGCAGAGGATCTTTAGGGTAATGCATGCTACATCGACAGAGTCAGTTGAATTGGCGGTATTCCAGCTACAGGACATCGTTGTACTGTGATATGAGAGTTGGGAGAGATCCCGAGGGAGAGATGTTTCCCGTCCGACCTTGCCTAGCTTTTCAGAGGCTTTTCTAGATCATTATCTACCATAGGAGATTCGACAGGCCCGGGTTGATCCATTTCTACACCTAGAGCAGGGGCCGATGAGTGTTTGAGCATATGCCCTTCGGTTCGATTCCTTGGCCCGATATGCGCCAGCTTTCATGGATACCATGCCATCAAAAGTACACCGTTTCATTATGGGGCTGAACCCAGAATATGTAGAGACTTGTATCACAGCTACACTGCGAGAGGATATGGATATTTCTCGAGTACAAGCTTTTACTCAGAATATTGAGGGCATCAGGATGCGGTAATGGGAGATCAGGAGAACAAGTCAAGAACAACACCGCAGGGACATGCCAGATGATTTATAGGAGGAGGCCCGGGGAGGACCTAGGCTACAGTTATTAGATAGGCCACCTAGACCCCCACCTCCATCACAGCGCAGAGGAGCAGGGTTAGTCGCCGAGGGTAGTCAGAGACCGACGACGGTTCGCAAATGGTAGATTCACCGAAACAGAGGAGGGCGGAGCAGAGTAGGTATACAATACCACTTTGCCCTATTTGAAGCCGACGCCACTGTGGAGCGTGCAGATATGGCTCCACGGGATGCTATATTTGTGGACAGGAGGGTCATCAGATGAGAGATTGTCCAGCACGGGGTCAGGGTGTCCGGGATCGACAAGATAGGTCATCAACAGGTTCGTGAGCTCTAGCATCCCCGGCAGGGCGCAGACCCTTAGTTTCAGCAGGTAGAGGCCGAGGCAGATCAGGGGCCTCCAATTCAAGTGCGGGCCCAGACCATACCTATGCATTACCAGGGAGATAGGATTCAGAGTCGTCACCAGATTTTGTGATAGGTATGCTGAATATTTGCTCTCATCGTGCTTATGTGTTGATAGATCCGGGATCCACCTAGTACTATGTTACACCGTTAGTGGCTCAGAAGTTTAGTATTGTGTCGGAATTTCTTCGGCGACCTTTTTCAGTGTCCACACCCGTTGGTGGCTCTATTATAGCCAGAAGGGTCTATCTGGGGTGTACGGTAGAGGTTGCCAGTCGTCACACTACAGAAGATTTAATAGAGCTATAGATTGTTAATTTTGATGCCATTATGGGTATGGACTGGCTAGCTCCATGTTATGCCAATGTTGAGTCCTGGACAAAGAATGTCGGATTCCACTTTCTAGGGGAGGCAGTACGAGAGTGGAAAGGTAGTACAGTTACGCCAAAAGGTAGGTTTATTTCCTATCTTCGGGCGAGGAAGTTGATAGAAAAAGGGTGCATTTATCACATTGTCAGAGTCCAGGATGTTCGGGTTAATGAGTTCCCCGATGTATTTCCAAATGAGCTTTCTGGTATTCCCCCAAAAAGGAAAGTTGATTTTTCAATTGATCTATTACCAGGCACTCAGCCCATATCTATTCCCCCTTATCGAATGGCTCCTGCTAAGCTCAGAGAGTTAAAGGAACAATTGAAAGATTTGCTAGGTAAGAGCTTTATCAGGCCAAGTACCTCACCATGGGGTGTGCCATTTCTGTTCGTGAGAAAGAAAGGACGGCTCCCTCCGTATATGTATAGATTATCGGCAACTAAATAAAGTTACTGTCAAGAATAAGTACCCGCTTCCGAAAATAGATGATTTATTTGACCAGCTGCAGGGAGCAAGATATTTTTCCAAGATTGACTTAAAGTCCGGATATCATCAGGTTCGAGTTCGTGAAAGGGATATTCCAAAGACTGCCTTCAGAACCAGATATGGGCACTTTGAATTCATAGTCATGTCCTTCGAACTAACAAATGCCCCAGCAGTGTGTATGGACCTGATGAATAGTATCTTCAGACCATACCTGGACTTGTTCGTGATAGTATTTATCGATGATATTCTGGTATATTCTCGCTCAGAGGCAAACCGCCAGGATCATCTACGGACAGTGCTCTAGATTCTCAGAGACTGCCAGCTATACGCAAAATTTTCTAAATATGAATTTTGGCTGAATTCAATAGCCTTCTTGGGCCATATTATGTCAAATGCGGGTATACAGGTAGATACACAGAAGATAGAAGCAGTGAAAACATGGCCTAGACCTACCACTCCGATCGAGGTATGTAGTTTTGCGGGATTAGCTGAGTATTACAAGAGGTTCGTGGAAGGATTTTCCACTTTAGCAGCACCCTTAACTAAACTGACGCAGAAGGCAGCAAAATTTCACTTCACTGAGGCGTGTGAGCAGAGCTTTCAGGAATTGAAAGACAGGTTGACATCAACACAAGTGTTAGTGTTTCCATAAGGAACAGAGGGTTATGCAATTTATTATGATGCTTCGGGTGTTGGACTGAGGCATGTGAGCAGAGCTTTCAGGAATTGAAACACAGATTGACATTGACACCGGTGCTAGTGTTGCCAGAAGGAACAGAGGATTATGCAGTCTATACGCTTCGGGTGTTGGGTTAGGATGTGTTTTGATGTAGCATGGTAAGGTGATTGCCTATGCTTCCAGACAGCTGAGGAAGTATCAGAAGAACTATCCTACCAATGACCTGGAATTGGCCGCGGTAATTCATGCCTTGAAAATATGGAGACACTACTTGTATGGTGTCCACGTAGATATTTTCACTGATCACAAGAGCCTGCAGTATATTTTTACCCAGAAAGAGTTGAATTTGCGGCAACGTCGCTGGTTGGAGCTATTAAAGGATTATGATGTGAATATTTTATATCACCCAGGAAGGGCCACTGTGGTAGCAGATGTCCTTAGCCGTAAATCTATGAGATGTTTGGCATATTTATAGGCCGAGATGCGGGAATTGGCCCGAGAATTTCATCAGCTAGCCAATTTAGCCATTCGTATAGTAGAAACAGGAGACAATAGAGCGGTAATCCGGAATACCGCAGTGTCATCATTGGTTGTGGAAGTGAAGGAACGGAAGTATAAAGATCCCAGTCTAGTTCAACTCAGAAATAAGGTTTAGCGAAGGGAAGTGACCGATTTCCAGGTAACCAAGGACGGAGTTTTGAGATATAGGGATCGCCTCTGTGTTCCAGACGTTGTAGGGCTTCACCAGCAAATTATGGGCGAGGTACACTACGCACGTTACTCTCTCCATCCAGCTCTGACAAAGATGTACCATGATGTAAAAGAGGTTTACTGGTGGCCGGGAATGAAAAAGGGAATAGCAGAATTCGTAGCTCACTGTCCTAATTGCCAACAGGTGCAAGTTGAACATCAGAAACCAAGTGGACTGACACAGGATATAGCCAAGCCTTTATGGAAATGTGAGGCAGTTAATATGGATTCTGTAGTAGGTTTACCTAGTACCAGGCGTAAATATGATTCGATCTGGGTAATTGTCGACAGGTTGACAAAATTAGCTCACTTTCTGCCAGTAAAGGCTACCTTTTCAGCCGAAGATTATGCTGAGCTGTATATCAGAGAAATAGTCAGATTTCATGGTGTTCCATTCTCAATTATCTCTGATAGAGGGGTAAAGTTTACAACTATGTTTTGGAGATCTTTTTAGAGGGGCCTGGGGACGCAGGTTAACCTGAGCACAGCCTTCCATCCTCAGACAGACGGGCAGGCAGAACGTACCATCCAGATGTTCGAGGACATGTTACGAGAATGTGTTTTAGATTTTAGAGGTAGCTGGGATGAGCATCTACCGCTTATTTAGTTCTCCTATAATAACAGTTATCATTCAGCAATTCAGATGGCGCCTTATGAAGCGTTGTATGGGCGAAAGTGCAGATCTCTAGATGGTTGGTTTGAGGTAGGAGAATCAACATTGATTGGGCAAGATATTATTCATCAGTCAGAGGAGAAAGTAAAGCTTATCAGGGAATGTCTATTGACTTCTCAAAGCCGCTAGAAATCTTATGCTTACATGCGGCGCAGAAACTTGGAATTTAATATGGGTGACTGGGTGTTCCTGAAAATTTCCCCGATGAAGGGTGTGATGAGATTTGGTAAGAAAGGCAAGCTCAGCCCGAGGATTGTTGGGCCTTATCAAATTCACCGAAGAATAGGCCAGGTGGCATATGAATTGGATTTACCTCAAGAGTTAGAATCGTTTCACCCAGTTTTCCACGTATCAATGTTGAGGAAGTGCATATGAGACCCCTCCCAGATTGTCCCAGTTCAAGATGTTCAAGTCACAGAAGAGTTAGCTTATGTAAAAGTTCCAGTAGCCATACTAGACCGACAGATCCGTAGATTAAGAACTAAAGATGTTTCTTCTGTCAAGATATTATGGCTGAATAAGAACTGAGAGGAGATGACCTGTGAAGAAGGATATGATATGAAAGTCAGATATCCTCAGTTATTCCAGACATAGTCAGATTATGCAGCCAAAGGTTTGTTGTTATTATTGTTTCATAAGTTGCAGTGTATACATATGTATGTAGAGTAGTTGACTTCAATTTATTGTGAAATGAATGCTATAGTATGGTTGGAGTACCTGTATTGGACTTTTCTGCATTTCAGAGTTTTTGGATAGTCCATATTACAGGGGAGACTCTGCCGAAATTTTTCCAAAATAAATAATTTCAAGTTAAGATTCTTGCAGGTAGAAGTTAACATTCTAGGATGAATGCTATTAAGGGGGGAAGGATGTTACACCCCGTAAGTTTCTAGAACTTAGATGGCCTATTCGCATGTTGGTTGGTGATCTTGGGCAGAATTGCATGCCCAAGTGATACTCAAATGCTTTATTTCGACTTGTTTATCTGTCGTTATGTGTACATTCTCATGTGATTCATAGTTAAATGTGAATTTATACTAACCAACATGATTAGTATTGTTTTGCAGGTAAAAGGAAATTTTGGAAGCTAATATATATTTTGGTGAATAGCGGGAATGGACTTGGAAACAAGGAGTGGAAGTTGAAAAGGGAGAGCAGCAAAAATAAGGGCTCCGCAACGGAGCCGTGTCACGCTGCCATCGCGGAGGCATTCTGCCTCGAATGAATAAATTTTGTCAAATTCCAGTGAAGGTTCGCGTTACCTCCGTGACACGAAGGCAGTGCTCCGCGATGCACTTCGTGTTACGTTGAGTGTAATTACCTGGAACCTCAAGTTCAAGTGAAGGTGCGCGATAGCACCTCTGAACGCAGGCAAGGCTCCGCGATGCAAGCCGTGCCACGTTGATGTGCATTTTCTTGGGAACCGACTTCCAGTGAGGGTCCGCGATACCCCCATGGCACGGAGGGAGTGCTCCGCGTTACACACCGTGCCACGTTGCTTGTTATTCCGGGAAAAATTCTCAATAGTATAAATAGCACACTTAGGTTTTATTTTAAACATTCTGACTTGGTTGGGCAAGAACGTGGGTT
>JACEIK010003411.1:117996-133334 GCA_018107945.1 Datura stramonium | reverse complement strand
ATGGGTTCATAACTTCTTTGGGTATACACTCGTGATTATCACCAATACTTACTTATAGAACTGATAGCTTGGGTAATTCAAACGACCGACCAGTTCATATTGAATGACTATACTCAATCACTCGACCAAGTCTCATGAGCGCTTTCAAACTATCTGTTATCACTAAGTTCCAGATTTAACTATCCTGCGACCACAACTCAAGTTAATACAATGATTATCAAAATCAAGGCTCTGTTGTAATTCTCTTTTCTTAATCTCTACCTCTTCAACCAAAGCAAGTAAAGAATTCAGGCAATTCCTAACGTTGTGCACCGTTAAGAAATGTTTAAGCATGAAGAGAATACAATATAAGTATTTGTATTGGTTTTAAAATCACTTTATGTAACCCTATCTTGTTAATTTACCATGGTTCCCACAACCCTAGCTATGGAGGTTTTAGCCTCTCATAGTTTTAAGGTTGTGAATTGCATTCATGATTAATAAGAAAAATCAATATTTACAATTATAAATGAGAAAAACACTTCTTTTAATTATTCAACAAAATCTTCAAGAACAAGTAGTAAGAATAAGATAAATTCAAGAAAAGGTTGATCACAAGTTGAATCAACTCAATTCTCCTACAAATCTCTTCTCTCCTTGTCTTTTCATGTCTTTCATGCCTCTCCTACTTTTCTACAGAAAAATAAAACCTAAAACGTATTTATACAGACACAAGAATCCTTTTCCTAGGCTAACGGGATGAATTTCCATATCTGATTTCGCAGTCGTCACGAGCCATGTTACGATCCGTAGCATCATCCTATGACTCATAGCCTCCTGTCGTACCTTGCATTATTAGGTGAATTTTGGCTAAGTGTTGGATCCAGGTATGATTCATACCTCCATCATACAACCCGTACTGAGCTCCCGTTGTTTGATTATGAAATTTCGGAATTCTTATGAAGTTCATCACAACCATCATGGTACGATTCGTACCTTCTTCCCAGGGGTCGTACTGTCTTTCTGTAGTAGGAGTCGGCCTCTTATGCAAATCTTCTGGATTTTGTCACGACTTCAACACCATGACTCGTAACAGCTTGGTACGACTCGTACTGAGACTCGTACATTGCATCTCTTCAACTTAGCCTTCTACAGTTTTTCACGACCATTAGTACGACTCGTAGGTCCTTCCTACGACTCGTACTGTGGTCTGCAATCTGAGCATATTTTGCATCTTTCAGGCTTTGTTTTGCAATTTTCTAGAATAACACTAATTTATCCTGCAACCAAAAGAAAATTTCCTTACATCCACATAAACACACCTAAGTCCATGCTATTTTCTTATTTTTGAGCATCAAAAGTGTTGTAAATCCACAGCACATCAGAGGACTATGAAAGTCCTCAAAATTTCCCTAGTGTCAGACTTATGATTGACACTGATATCATAACGGAGTGGGGAAGAACTCTATAAATTCATGAATAACAATGATCTATTTTGGATGGGACACCCTTTGCAACCTACTGATTATAAGTGTGGTGTACAACACACTCATAAGCGGGATTCTACTATGTGCATTCTATCTTTCAAGATCACATCAAATTAGATGCAGTTAGACTCTCGAAAACTTTCCACTGTCACATAATGCGGACCCTAGGAGGTGTAGAAGAAAAGAGAGAATCTAAACTCTATGAATAGATGCACGCTAAATTGGAAGTATGGATGATTGATTATGAAAATTGAGCTCGAGCACTGGCCTTTGACTCTGGCTTGTGAGTTTGGAATTGCTCATCAAGCAGTGCCTCAATCACTGCTTAGAAGTAGTCCCACGTTGTAGTGTATTAACCTGCGAAAGGTGAAAATGCCAAGATACCTGTGCACAAAAAATTGAAATCTGATAATAATAATGTATAATAGATAGAGAGTAGCGAGTATAGTCAAACGAGTATTAAAGTCTCTGATTTGTAAGCTGCTTGAAAGTTGTTGTGATTGAAAATATCCAATTCATGGAGTAGCTGTATGGACAACTCCAATTGACGGAGTTCGATGATGCTTCTTCAAGATATCGTGTAAGTTGTCTTGAATTGTTTACTGGCATGGAAGTTGTAGTCATCAACTATCTCAGGTATCTTTGTGACTTGTAGTTCCTTAATCCCTGTAAAATTCTTTTCAAACAGATTAGTAAAACTATTTGTGATAAAGATTGTGTTGAATGCCCTAATATAGGTGAACTGCTTCAAGGACCAATTATATGGACATGTTTTATGTCTTTTTTCTCAAATTGATAATCTAGGGTCACTTGTACGAGCAAACTAACACGTCTTGTTATTCGTGGCAGACTTTCCTCTATCCAATTGTTCGGGACGGACTGCCTTTTCCTATTATTCGGGGCGGACTGCCCTCTCTTGTTGTTCGGGAAGACTTGCCCTGTCCTATTCGGGGTGGAATGCCCTATCCTGTTGTTCAGGGTGGACTAATAGGAGCATACTGCCCTATGTTTGTGTAGGAAATTGCCTTGTGCTTTGTGGACTACATTTTTTTACAAGAGAACTAATATATTGATACTTGTTACCTCATTCTCTGTTTATTAGCAGAGTGTTGGCATATTGATACTTGTTACCTTATTCTACGACATTTGGTAGTGTGTAAGTGTTGGATATATGTCCTTCGATCATCAGTGGAGTCTTTGTAATATTTCCTGCAAAGCTCGAAGAAATTTCTTAGAATCACAAAGTTAGGTAAAGTAGATGATGAGGCAATGAGAGGGGCAAGATTTATCCGCTTGGCTTGTGATAATGAGGCCTTGAGCTGCCAAATAAAGTTTTTGACCACAAAGATCACCGACGTTGTTGATGCAACATTGTTTTATAGGGACTCCTGTACCTTCTCTCAAAGAAAATATTTAGTTTTTGGATGGGGTGTTGATCTTGTGCTAATAAAGAACTTGACCTGATAGCTATTTTGTCCTTCAATCTTATAGCAATAGTATTGGTTCCTATTTGGAGGAATAGTAATGAGTTTCAATTCCTATAGACATTTTTGTACTGTTGAGTCTTCTGATAACGACTTCTTCCAAATCCTATCTCAATCATGGACCTAATACTAATACTCGTATATTTCATAGTTGTAATCGACATGGCTCAATATGCGAAACTTTTCTAAATTACCAACATATAAAAAGGGGTCAAGAATGTTTTGATGTGGCCGATTTGGATCGAACTACTTATAAATCCTAGAATATGAATCAGGTCAAAAAAAACAAGTACAAGTGAAAAAGGGTGGGTGGGTGGAGAATGGTAAAGAAAATATTTAGGATGAGCTCGCCTTTGGAGGCTTTACGTGGGAATTCTTCAACACTAGATCGTTCACCCTTGCTGCTAGTGGTTAGGATTGGAGTTTCCTTTCTTTGATCGATACTTTTGTAACTTGCCTCATGTTTTGGAACTTAGGTATCAAATACACGTATTTTATCACTTCATGGTCTTGAACGGGAGCGAATGCTTAAAAGGATCGAACTGTGGACGCGTTAAGTTTGACAACTTAAATTCTTGCTTACGTATATAGTCTAGGTTGATGAACCAGTATTGATAGTGTAAACTCCAAATATTTCTCGAGCGCACCCTCGACAGTCTTCTATATCTTCTCACTTTTCTGGGCCTTCTGTGTAAGTGCATTGTTGGCCTATTTGAATGGTGCTTTTGTCACGACCTGAGTTGGGATCCTGGATCGAGACACGTGACCTAGAACCACGAATGACTCTAAGTCAACCCATGGCATGAACATGACAATGAAAGAGCATACATCAAAGCGGAATCTAATAGTTAAACATGAATAAGCGAAAGTTTGAATAACATAGCAATCATAAAACAGAGTCAACACTCGACAAAGCTGAAAATCTACAAAATATCTGATAAGCCTCTAATATGTATGATGAGCTGATTGGACAACATCCCCAACAAGCTCGATAAAGTCTTAAACTGAACATAACATAATCAAATAATAAGTTGAATGTCCTCGGAAGATGAGGACTCACCAATAAGGGAACTAGACTAAGCTACGGGGAGCTGAACTAACGGTGGAACTGAACCTGATCATCCGAACCTATATCATGAAACGATACAACATATAGTATGCGGTCAGTATGTGGAATGTACTGATTATGCAAGGTAAGTAAAACATGCTCAGTAAATATTGACTGAAATCATGCATATAAACATAAATCATAAGATTATGAGAGTAAGAACTGCATGCTGAAATCTGATTCTGAAACATGTATAATCATAACCTGAATATCCTATTTGAATAGAATGACCCAAAGATGTACTGTTGAGTCTTCTGATGACGACTTCTTCCAAATCCTATCTCAATCATAGACCTAATATTTATACTTGTATATTTCAGAGCGTTGTAATCGACATGGCTCAATATGGGAAAGTTTTCTAAGTTACCAACATATTAAAAGGGGTCAAGAATGTTCTGATGTGGCCGATTTGGATCGAACTACTTATAAATCCTAGAATAGGAATTAGGTCAAAAAATACAAGTATGAGTGAAAAAGGGTGGGTGGGTGGAGAATGGTAAAGAAAATATTTAGGATGAGCTCGCCTTTGGAGTCTTTACGTGGGAAATCTTCAACACTAGGTCGTTCACCCTTGCTGCTAGTGGTTAGGATTGGAGTTTCATTTCTTTGATAGATACTTTTGTAACTTGTCTCAAGTTCTAGAACTTAGGTATCAAATACACGTATTTTATCACTTCATGGTCTTGAACGGGAGCGAATGCTTAAAAGGATCGAACTGTGGACGCGTTAAGTTTGACAACTTAAATTCTTGCTTACGTATATAGTCTAGGTTGATGAACCAGTATTGATAGTGTAAACTCCAAATATTTCTCGAGCGCACCCTCGACAGTCTTCTATATCTTCTCACTTTTCTGGGCCTTCTGTGTAAGTGCATTGTTGGCCTATTTGAATGGTGCTTTTGTCACGACCTGAGTTGGGATCCTGGATCGAGACACGTGACCTAGAACCACGAATGACTCTAAGTCAACCCATGGCATGAACATGACAATGAAAGAGCATACATCAAAGCGGAATCTAATAGTTAAACATGAATAAGCGAAAGTTTGAATAACATAGCAATCATAAAACAGAGTCAACACTCGACAAAGCTGAAAATCTACAAAATATCTGATAAGCCTCTAATATGTATGATGAGCTGATTGGACAACATCCCCAACAAGCTCGATAAAGTCTTAAACTGAACATAACATAATCAAATAATAAGTTGAATGTCCTCGGAAGATGAGGACTCACCAATAAGGGAACTAGACTAAGCTACGGGGAGCTGAACTAACGGTGGAACTGAACCTGATCATCCGAACCTATATCATGAAACGATACAACATATAGTATGCGGTCAGTATGTGGAATGTACTGATTATGCAAGGTAAGTAAAACATGCTCAGTAAATATTGACTGAAATCATGCATATAAACATAAATCATAAGATTATGAGAGTAAGAACTGCATGCTGAAATCTGATTCTGAAACATGTATAATCATAACCTGAATATCCTATTTGAATAGAATGACCCAAAGATGTACTGTTGAGTCTTCTGATGACGACTTCTTCCAAATCCTATCTCAATCATAGACCTAATATTTATACTTGTATATTTCAGAGCGTTGTAATCGACATGGCTCAATATGGGAAAGTTTTCTAAGTTACCAACATATTAAAAGGGGTCAAGAATGTTCTGATGTGGCCGATTTGGATCGAACTACTTATAAATCCTAGAATAGGAATTAGGTCAAAAAATACAAGTATGAGTGAAAAAGGGTGGGTGGGTGGAGAATGGTAAAGAAAATATTTAGGATGAGCTCGCCTTTGGAGTCTTTACGTGGGAAATCTTCAACACTAGGTCGTTCACCCTTGCTGCTAGTGGTTAGGATTGGAGTTTCATTTCTTTGATAGATACTTTTGTAACTTGTCTCAAGTTCTAGAACTTAGGTATCAAATACACGTATTTTATCACTTCATGGTCTTGAACGGGAGCGAATGCTTAAAAGGATCGAACTGTGGACGCGTTAAGTTTGACAACTTAAGTTCTTGCTTACGTATATGGTATAGGTCGATGAACAAGTATTGATAGTGTAAACTCCAAATATTTCTCGAGCACACCCTCGAAAGTCTTCTATATCCGCTCACTTTTCTTGGCCTTCTGTGTAAGTGCACTGTTGACCAATTTGAATGGTGTTTTTGTCACGACCTGAGCTGGGATCCCAGATCGAGACACGTGACCTAGAACCACGAATGGCTCTAAGTCAACCCATGTCATGAACATGACAATGAAAGAGCATACATCAAAGCATAATCTAATAGTTAAACATGAATAAGCGAAAGTCTGAATAACATAGAAATCATAAAACAGAGTCAACACTCGACAAAGTTGAAAATCTACAAAATATCGGATAAGCCTCTAATATGTATGATGAGATGATTGGACAACATCCCCAACTAGCTTGCTAAAGTATTAAACTGAACATAACATTATCAAATGATAAGTTGAATGTCCTCGAAAGATGAGGACTCACCAATAAGGGAACTAGACTAAACTACGGGGAGCTGAACTAATGGCGGAACTGAACCTGATCATCCGAACCTGTATCATCAAACGATACAACGTATAGTATGCACTCAGTATGTGGAATGTACTTAGTATGCAAGGTAAGTAAAACATGCTGAGTAAATATTGACTGAAATCATACATATAAACATAAATCATAAGATCATGAGAGTAAGAACTGCATGTTGAAATCTGATTCTGAAACATGTATAATCATAAGATGAATATCGTATTTGAATAGAATGACCCAAAGATAACAAATTGAAATCATATGACTTGCCGTAACTGAAATCATAAGTAAAAGCTCATAAAATGATCATTGGGTTAAACCTGCTACAAAACATAATGTAAAAGTCATGAACATGAATAACTAAAATCATGAGGAACAATGGGAGACTCGTCATAACTGAAACCATCACGATAGAGCTTACATGATGCCTTAACTATCACACTCAAGTGGGAAGAGCTGTCCAAAAGCTTTCCAATGCTAAGGATGCTACCATGATATCGATATTAAGTTGAAGGGCCCCCATAGACAGGGGAAGCTCTCTTGATAGGCCCCAAATATATATATAAACTTACGTTGGCGCGTAGTTCTAAGACTGGAGAACCTTGGAACCCCAAGCCTACTCGGTGCTAGACACTACTTCCAAAAACATGCACAGTGCTCCCATCATTTTGCAATGAAGATGAAATCATAATCACATGCATAGTATGAAATCTTAACATGGTGAGTCTTGACTCCAAAACATATCATAGGCAGTAGTGGGAGTCTTGAATCCAAACATATAATAAGTTGATCTTATTAGCCTTGGCTAAATAATAAAAACATACTTAACTTGTATGGACTTGCCGAAATCTTAAAATCATGCATACTTGAAATAGACTTCATAAGTCAAAAATCATAGATTCATACATGGGTAATTTGTAAATATTCATTCATACTAGATATGTCATCATACTTAGAATCATGAATTATAAACTTAACTTTTCATAAAACTTGCATAATAGGGCCTAATTTTCTAAAAGTTGAAATCATGAATTCATAATCAATTTGTATATAAAATCTACCTATAATTCTTAAAACATGATTTGGAACATGAGGGTAATGAACCATATACATATCATGGAGAATTTCATAAAATTGAGTTTAAATCCTATAAGATCATAAACTTGAATTAGAACTTGAATTCATAAACTTGAGGGATATTTGGTCATGAGAGTGAAAGAAAACTCTCATTCATTGCACTATATACGTGGGTAATCTAATTCTCAACTTGAATTTGGAAGCCCAAGAGAATTGGGGAAGAACTTGATAGGATTCAAGCTTGATCATCAAAAGGAATTTCTAAACTTAGAATGCATGGGAGTTGAATGAATTAGAATATGTTAAACCCCCTTAAAATACTCCTTCCAGGGCTTAAAAAGGCTTAGTTTAGGACTTAGGAGCTTAGGATTTATGAAAATACTCTTAATGAATTTGCAGGAAAGCTGCACTTCGAGTTGCTACGACCCGCACCACAAGTCGTACAATCCTCCTACAATTCTTGGTTAGCTCCTGTAACTAGTCATTCCAATTTTCTCCAACTCTCTGAATATTTCAATGATCGCCTATCACGACCGGTAACTCCATACTAGGAATCATAAAACCACTCATATAATAGCACTTGAAAACTCCAATGACCTGCTACGACTCCTGACCACGAGTCGTACCCATACACTATGACTCATAGTGGGTACTTGTGGTTGGGAGGGTTTGTAACACCCCAAAAGTTCCCAAGATTAAAATTCAAAGATTTGGAATGAGCTTAGTAGAGAAATCTGCAACATTGCCTTAGTACGACTCAAGGTATGAGTCGTAGGTCGATTGTACGGGTTGTAGGAAGACCCATGGTACAGATCAGATAAGTCATTTTCCCAACCATGAGTCGCCACCATGAGCCATAGTATTTGGGTACAACCTGTGGCCAGATGTCGGGATGAGTCTTTTGGGTTAACATGTTGATGATTGTACGGGTGATGGTACGACTCGTAGAACAGAGTTACGGATCATGGTATGACTCGTAGGTTTTAGCAACGAGTCATGATGAGGATTTGTGGTTAAGTCGTAATTGGTGAGGGTGGATGATACAACAACTACTCGTAGAAGGACACTACGAGTCATGGCAAGATTCAGAGGATTTTAGAAGTGGTGACTACGAGAGGTGACCATGAGTCGTTACTTCATGGTACGACTAGTGGTATGAGTCGTGGTCGGGGGCAGAGTAGTTTTTCAGGTTTTTTCATTAATGGCATTTTCGTAATTCGTAAACCCTAGATTCCTAAATTACATCCTTTTGGGTTCTACCTTGCACGATTTTAAGAGCCTTTCATGCCTAAACCCCCATTCTCTCAACTCTCCTTCTTCCACCTCTCTTCTAAAAAATTCTAGGGTTTCACCAAGGTGTTCTTCAAGCTTCAAGGAAGAGTTTCGAGTGGGATTTTCGTCTACCAGGTATGCGGGACTTCAACAAGGATGTTCTTCCATCCTTGTGCCCCAAAAATATTTCAATAAGAATCCGATTTAATTTATTTAGAATATCATAATCTAGGGTTTGAATAATGGGTAATTTCTACTTCATTCTTTTTCTTAAATGTAAATATTTACTGCAATTATGGAATTTATTTGGGATGTTAATTTGATGGGTTGTTTGAAATATGGATCATATGTTGGGAATGCATGAGGATAACATGTTGTTCATAAATTGTCTTGAGTAATGAATGGGTGTTTATTATTGTTCAATTAATTTTCATAGACATGTATGAATATGAAGAAATTGTGAAAATATAGGTCGAGTATGTATGGGTGTAGTATGTTCTTCCTAACTCGATTTAAGTGTTGAATGGGAGTTGTTCATTTCTCCTTTGATTACCGTAGAAATTCATGATTTTGATGGAAGTGTGGAAATATAGCATAATTAACCCTAATGATTTGATTATGATATTGATGGCCATGTTGGATTGAGTATGAGTTGTGGGCTTGAGTAATTGAACTAAATTATGTGCCATCACCATGTTCTACATTTAATTGATTGGGGATGACAAGATTGCATCTCCATTGTTGAACTGTGAAGCTTGGGCAGATTCTGTATTATTTTTCCTTCCTAAAATTGTTTTTATAAAAAAATCTTGAAATCTAAAACGCCCGTGGCTAAAGAGTTCACAAAGGAGTGATTATAACAAGTGTGTGGAATGTTATGGACCTAAATAAATGAAGTCAGGTATCTTGATAGAGTATGTGTTGTATTTTACAAACCATGTATGATCTCATATTACATGTTGAATGAGATGAACTTTGAATTTGGAATGTCAAGATAGTATATGCATAATGTGACTCTGTAGAATGCTCATTAGCGTAAGATGCTTCAGATAGCTATTGATTGGACTCCATGATGAGGTGAATTATGATGATAACGCATGAAAATGATATTTCAACTACTGGGCTTGATGTTATTAGAAAGTATCCCCCATCCTATTGATGAGAATGTTGTATGATGAAAAATCAGTAAACGTACTTGTCTGTGATTAGTTGTTGCAATTTAGATTACCCCTAGTCAGTCGGGATTCTCGTTAGCAAGAATATTTCCCTAGTGAGTCAGGATTCTCGTTAGCAAGAATGTTTCCCTAGTTAGTAGGGATTCTCATTAGAAAGAATGTTTCCCTAGTCAGTCGGGATTCTCTTTAGCAAGAATGTTTCCCTAGTTAGTCGGGATTCTCATTAGCAAGAGAATTTCCCTTGTCTGTCAGGCCCTTGTCTGTCGGGACTCACATCCTTAGCTACTATCCATGCATGTTTCTCCTTCTTTAGTCGGGACTAACATCCCTATCTAGTTAGTGACTCGTTATATCAGAGCCTTCGCTCCCTTAGACAGTCGGGGACCCTCATGGTATCAGTCACGACATTGCATCTCTGTATCATTATGATTACTACTTTTGTGCATCATTGAACTTATAATAATGCATGTCCTTATAATNCATTATGATTACTACTTTTGTGCATCATTGAACTTATAATAATGCATGTCCTTATAATATTATTATGTTTATATGAATATGTGGATCTCATACCAAATTGTAGTATCTCATTTCGGTTACGTTACTAATCTTGTGATTTATAGTACTCCCTGCTTGTGTACTTATACTTATGAGCTATTTATTTACGTTCCTACATACCCAGTACATTCCAAGTACTGACCGCATGCCTCTTTTGCTATATCATTTTATGATATAGATTCAGGTCTCCAGATCTAGCCGCGTGATTAGATACACTTCCCCCTCTTACAGCTGCTAGCGGTGAGTCCTCATCTTCCGAGGAAGTGGCTTATATTCTTATTTACTTATGTTTCAGTTTTCAAACCTTTGGAGTTAGCTGGGGACTTGTCCCAGCAACTCATCAGTTAGTAGAAGGATTTCAGACTTGTTTAGACAGATTTCCGCATTGTATTTAAGTGTTGTTAAGATTTCTATATTATTTGTTATATAAGATTTTGTTATCAGTTCCACTTATCCATATCGTTAGTTGTCTTTTATATTAAGTGTATGCTATGATTATGCCATGGGTCGACTTGGAGCCTCTCGGGGCTCCTTGTACCATGTCTATGATCCGGGTCTACTCTCGGGTCGTGACAGGGTGAACTTCTAGCTCTCTACCATTGGTCATCCTACGACTCATGCAATCACCCTATGACTCATACAATGAGTCGTACTGAGAGAAAACTTCCAAATTTTCTGTTGAAGCATACTTCATATTTCAAACCTAGTCTGAGGAACTTTTGGGGTATTATAATTTTAAATTGATGTAGTAATTTTAGCTAGGTGTACCTTATTAACATGATTCTAGGAGTGTTTGGGTCTAAAAATATTTCAACAAAATAGATATTTCGAGTTGAGATGTCAGGTTTAGGGATGAAAATTTGGGTATAAATGGCAGTAGGGTCTTTTAATGTTGGCTAATATTGGCATTTCCTTCTAGTTGTCATCTTTTCTTTTCAAGAAGCTTAAACTAATGTTGATGTAGAGAAATAGTCCATCATTGATTTTCATCCTTATCATGGGCTCACTAGTAATTTCGTTTGGGATAGAACAACCTTGACGGTGTAATACCTCTGAGTTGAACGTCATAGCTTCATCTGGAATTAAACTTTCATCTTTGCTGATTTTTAGAGCGTCCTTCATAATTACCGCAGATGATTCATTGCCGTACCTCTGAATATTTTGCTCGAACGTTCCAAAGTCTCCTAAATTTTGTTAACTTGTCCTCTAATTTCTTTTCTGGAGTTAGAGGGGGAAAATGGAAATTTCTATTATAAAGGGACCGGGCCTTATATAGGTTGCCTACGTATCCCACCATGGGAAATCAGGTCTCATGTAGTTCTAATTACATGGGAAGATATTGATACTTCTAAAGGTGTGACCGAACCTAATAAGGGTTTCCCTACATATCTCACCATGAGAAATCATGTCGACACGTACTTTTGTTACAATATAAATGCAAATTACAATAAAGGGAAACAAATCTTGATTGACCTCGGAGGTATTAGTTCTTGATGACATTTGAGTTGATCGACTCAAAGTTTGTCACCTCTACGAGAATTAGCGCTTCTTTGGGGAGTTCCTTATGAACCATGTAATGTTTTATCATCTTGGTGCGAATGATGGTGTCTTCTCATGTCGTCTCTTCTGTTCACTCCTCTGTTTCTATGATTGGTTATTATTCATATATGGCTATATTCCAATGCACTGGATTGCCCCAGTTTTGATCAAATGTTCTATTCGGTGCCTTAGCCTATTACAATCTTTAGTGTTGTGCCTCTGAATGTTAGAATGGAATGTATAATGTTTATTTTCATCAAGCCATCCAGGTAGTGGATCGAAAATCTTCCCTGGCTTGGGTTGTAGCAAATTGGCAACCTTTAATCTTTCAAAAAATTGTGCCAATGGTTCAGGTAATTGGGTGCGGTCGCGGTTGCAGTTGCATTTTGGATTTTGTCTTGATGTCAAAGGTGAGCGATTTTGGTAAACTAGAACTTGTATCGGATTTTGTGGATTTAGATATATGGGAGCTCAAGGATGATGGCAATTTGGTTGGACATCATAGGCATGATGCGGATTATTTGTTGATATTTGAATCTGTTGGTTATTGGAATTCTGAAGTGATTGGAAAAATCCTTGTGTTGAGTAATGCAGTGTCACAACGAATACCTCTATTTTCTTCCTCTTGGTCCATTCTATAGATATTGACAAAATAGTTTTGCTCAAGTTGTCTATCAGTTGAACTTTTTTGGACTTAATTCCTTCCTCTATGAAATTCCCCATTTTGACACAATCGGCGAACTTTCGTCCTATCATAGACATTATCTTTTCAAAGTAGACCCCTTCCTGACTGTGGATGAAATACTTTGTTAATTCACTCTCATCCATCGGTGGTTGAACTCTTCCGGCCTCAGACCTCCATTGTTGAGCATATTCTTGGAATAACTCAGAGGGCTTATTTTGTATATTGCCGAGGGAAAATTGATCTGGCGTGATTTCCTTGTTAAACTTGAAACGAGCCATAAAATCTTCAGCCATGTGGTGCCATTCACGCCAATGACGGGGATCTTGTTTTGTGTACCAAGTGAGAGCCTCACCAGACAGGCTCCTAATGAACAACTTCATTATAAGTTTCTCATTTTTGTCGATCACTATCAATTTATCACAATATGCTCACCGATGAGTACAAGGATCGCCTGTTCCATCAAATAAGTCAAACTTTGATGGCTTGTACCCAGCTGGCACATCAACGTCTGGATGGATACATAAATCTTCATAGTTCAACCTCTCACTACTTCGAGTTTCCTGGAGATGTTTAATCGATCTCTTTAAATCACGTAATTCATTCACAAATGTGTTGCCTTCACTTTCCTCTCTCTTTCCCATGTTCACTGGGAACGTGACAGTGGTCAGTGTCTCAGTTACACACAATGGGAGATCGTGTCGTTCTTGAAAAGTAGAGATGTTTATTTGTGGAAGGTGTTGTGTTGAAGGGTGAACGGAGGTAACGATATTGGGATACGTCAGATCCTGAAAGCAATGAGTTGCATGAGGAGTGCAATAAGGAGGATTTCGTGGTTTGGCGGGTGTGAAAGGGGATAATGGATCTGCCAATTCTATGGTGGAAGTTGGTGGTTGTGTTGGCGGAAAATTTTGGTTACAGGAGATTCTAGTGGCGGGAAATGGAGAGGGCATGGTAGAGTAGTCGCAGTTGGGTGAGTCGGGGCCCCATCTCGAAATGGTTCTCCTCTTAATATCTTGAGTGTTCTCTTTAGGTATGAAATATGCTCATCCTTATCTATATCGTTTCTCCTTCTAAAATTTGTTGGTGCATCTGTTAGCATCGGAACACTTCTGATCGGGTCAACATCCTCGGTATTAATCATTCCTAGCTTGATTTGGTCAGTTCTATTGATCAACATAATCAAGCTCTGGTGGGGATAAAATAAATTGTGAAAAATAACAAAGGGTAAAAAGTTAGTTCAGGTTGATAGGCAAATATATTTATGTATACAAAAAATATCAAGTAAACGCGTCCTAATATGCAGACGGCCTCTTTTTCCAGAGGTAGGCCTACATATCATACAACTCGATAATAGATTGATTCAAGTTTGTACATGTTTCAGATCCAGAACAAATCTAGATTTTTCATTGATAATAAAATTACTTAAAATTCATCAAAGAAACAAGGTCGAAGGAGGCCATAATGATTCTAATGATGGCAAATAAATGTTACGAAGGCGTAAATTTGGTATGAATAACAAGAGTAGGCCCAAAGGCGCTTTTGAAAAATATGAAAGAAAGAGGTCAAGTTATTGATAAGAAAGTGCTTTATAGTGAGGGGTGTCAGACGTAAGCAGAGTTTTGAAATGCTCCGCAGTTACTGACTTGAAAGGAATGTCCGATGAAATTAGTCCTGATAAACCTCACATTTATCGACTAAAGAGAGTTAATTATTGATAGACCTTGAAAATCTACAACGCTTGAAAACTAGAAAAGAACCACAGTCGACTGGAAAAAGAAATATTCCACGTTTGTCGACTAGAAAAGAGCATTGGTCGACTTAGACAAAAGTGACATAGGTAGAATTTGGAAATACTCCACTTCTGTTGATTTGAAAGAGATGTCGAATGAAGGGAGTTTTGGCGATGCTCCATATTTGCTGACTAGAAAGGGGAGTCAAACATTGTTGGAGTATTTGACACTACTCCACACTCGTTAACAAGATTAAAACTTCGAAGAGGATAAACTCATTTATTCTGAATCCGTTACAGTTTAATACCTGAATTATCTGAATCAATTTTCACATAAAGTATGTCGTTAGATACAAAACCTATTGACAAAAAGGGTGGCTTCCTAATTACAGCGATAATACCACAGATTTTCCTGTCTAGGGCGAAAGCAACATGACTTAGATCAAAGGTGGTCATCGCTCTATCTTAAGTTTTCTAAGATTTGGGTAGACTTGACTTAAGGTTTTCCTATATGAGAAGGCATGTGGTCACATGGTATTAAAATTATCTTCTCACTCCACGTATGCAACAACCCTCTTGACGTGCCCCACATCGAGTGCCAATAATTTGACGACTCTTTTTCACATCGAGCGCATCCGCAAGTGTACGGGTCGTGCAAGTAATATAGTGGCTCTTTTTAAGAACCGGAT
>JACEIK010003410.1:129632-148444 GCA_018107945.1 Datura stramonium | reverse complement strand
TCACTAATGATAGCTCTGGGAGTCCCAAATTTGGCAAAAATATTCCGCTTCAAGAATGTTGTGACACTCTTCCCTTCATTATTTGGAAGCGCAATTGCCTCCACCCATTTCAAAACATAGTCCACAGCAACAAGTATATACTTCATCCCGTTTGAGCTCACAAATAGGCCCATGAAATCAATGCCCCAAACATTAAACAGCTCAATGACAAGGATGGGAGTAAGAGGGAGCTCATGCCTCCTTCATATACCTCCTTTCCTTTGGCATGCATCACATGCCTTTGCAAAATCATGTGCATCCTGGTGGATGGTTGGCCAATAGTGCCCACATTGCAGAATTTTGTGGGTTGTGCGAATCCCATGTGGTGACCCCCAACAGGGGACGAGTGGCAAGCCTCCAATATGCTCAACATCTCTACCTCGGGCACGCATCTCCGAATCACCCCATCAGCACATATGCAAAATAAGTAAGGCTCATCCCAGAAAAACTTCTGCACATCAGACATGAACTTCTTTCGCTGGTGAAAAGATAAGTTTTCGGTACAACATCACTCACCAGATAATTTACGAAGTCTTCAAACCATGGGATAAGATCATGTGAGGCAGCTAAAACCTGGTCGTCGGGCAATTCATCATCTATGTCAAGCTCATCCCGAAGTACTACATCTGCTTCCAATCATGATAAGTGATCCGCCACCTAGTTTCCAGTCCCCTTCCGATCCTTTACCTCGAACTCTAACTCTTGCAGTAACAGAACCCATTGAATCAACCGTGGCTTGGCATCCTTCTTTGCCATTAGATATCTCAGAGCTGCATGGTCTGTATTGACTATCACCTTGGTTCCAAGCAAGTACGCCCGAAACTTCTTGAATGTAAATACTACAGCCAACAACTTCTGTTCTATCATAGTGTAATTTTTCTGAGTTGCATTAAGAGCCTTGCTAGCATAATAAATAGGGTGGAAAATGTTTTCACGCCTATGACCCAATACAGCTCCCAGGGCCACTCCGCTGGCATTACACATAACCTCAAATGGTAAAGACCAGTCAGGTGCCACTATAATTGGGGCAGTGGTCAATCTCTCTTTTAGGCATTCAAACGCCTTAAAACATGCCTCATCAAAAAAAACTTCACCTATTTCTCAAGCAGTTTACACAAAGGGTGTGCAATCTTTGAGAAGTCCTTGATGAATCTCCTATAAAACCCTGCATGACCCAAAAAGCTTCAAACAACTTTCACAAAAATTGGAGGTGGTAGACTAGCAATTACTTCGATCTTGGCCCTATACACCTCAATACCCTTACCTGAAATCTTGTGGCCTAGAACTATACCTTCTTTGACCATGAAATGGCACTTTTCCCAATCAAGCACCAAGTTGGTCTCTTCACATCATTGCAGCACCTTGCTCAAATGAGCCAAACAATCATCGAATGAATCACCCACCACCAAAAAGTCATCCATAAAGACTTCTATGATATCCTCTATCACGTCAAAAAATATGGTCATCATGCAACACTGAAAAGTGGCCGGTGCATTACATAACCCGAAAGGCATCCTCTTGAAAGCAAATGTACCATATGGACAGGTGAAAATGGTTTTCTCTTGGTCTTAGGGGGCTATAGATATTTGATTGTACCCGAATAACCATCAAGAAAATAGTACCATCCTCTGCCTGCAAGTCGGTCTAGCATCTGATCCATGAATGGAATAGGAAAATGATCTTTTTGAGTCCAATGGTTCAACTTCCTATAGTCCATGCATACTCTCCAACCGGTGACTGGTCTGAGTGGAATGATCTCATTGTTAGCATTTGGGATCATATTGATTCCTCCCTTCTTCGGTACACACTGAACTGGGCTCACCCATTTGCTGTCGGCAATAGGGTAAATCACACCTGCATCCAACCACTTGATGATTTCTTTCTTGACCACCTCTTGCATAGGTGGATTCAACCTATGCTGATGCTCAATGCTCGGAATACAATCTGGCTCTAGCTGGATCTTATGAGTTCAAATACCGGATGGGATTCCAATAATGTCTACAATGGTCCACCCGATGGCTTTTCTACATCTCTTCAGAATGGAGACCAATGCGTCCACTTGCCATTCCTCTAAGTCAGCTGCAACAATGGCCTTTAAAGTGTTTCTGATCCCCAGAAAATACATACCGCAGTGAGATGGGAGTGCTTTAAGCTCCAATATCGGAGGCTCCTCAATAGATAGTGTTATACCCCGGAGGTCCAAAGATCGAACCGGGGAGTTAAAATGGGGAAAATGTAAAATTTATGTTGCAGACTTAGGACGACTCGTGGGAAGACTCTTGAGGACAACTCATGAGTTGTCAGGTGACTTGTGGGGAAGGCCAGTGAGGAGTTGGAAAGTTTGGAGAAAAGGGGGTCCCCATGGGCGTGGGAACAACTCGTGGTTAGACACCACAAGTCGTTAAGTCAGTCGTGGGGTGGGGAGAAGGAAGTAAAAAGGAAGAAGAGTAGTGTACTTCACGACTGGTGACCACGAGTCGTGGTCACCCTAACAAGTCGTGGTGTTGATCGTTATGAGCCTAGAAGACAAGGCTAGGCAGTGCACCTAACGAGCAAGGGAACGATTCGTTTGCCCCAGTTATGAGTCGTCAAGTCGTCCGTTAGGACCACCTGGCAGTAATTTCCTGCGAATTTAGTAAGGGCCTTTTTGTAATTCCTAAGTTCCTAAAGCCTATACTACATCGTTTAAGGCTCGTTTTAGTGGGTTTAAAGAGGGGAAAACCTATTCTAAGTTATTCCTTCCATGCATGCAAGCTTGAGAGGTTGAAGAGGTGATCTAGTGCAATTCTTCAAGGTTTTCATTCAAACCTCTCTTGGGCAATCAGAGAAGTGGTAGAATCAATCCCTTCCAGGTAAGTAGGGTTATGAGTGGGTGTTTCTTCCACACCCATGCCCAATTTCTATCTGAATATGAGAATTTTCTATGATCAAGTATGGGGTTTCTACCTAAATGCATGAATCTTCAATTTCTTTATATGGGAATGAATTGATTATGATTTTATTATGGACTTGTGAAGCATGGCCAAATTTTATAATGATTTCAATTAAAATTATGTTTCTTGTGTTATGAATGTGGAAGCCCATTGATGATATGATCATGAAAAGTGAGATTTGTGAAATAAATATAATAATGATGAGATAGTATGATGAAAAGCATGATTTAAAGCTACCCATGTCTATGATTATGTTTTCGATGAGAAATGAGTATTTCTAAGTATGATAAAGCTTTGGGCAATGCCCATATGTTAAGTTTAAATGATAATTTTCTCGAACTAAGCTTACCACATTGTTTTGGAGCGAAGACTCTCAAATTTTATATTCTAGATTTTCGTATGTTTTGAGTTAAGTCTTCCTATGCATAGCTAACCACATGGTTTTGGAGAAAAGGCTCCCAAGTATGTTTTCAGCTTGTGGTATATTTTGAACTAAAGCTTCTCATATGCATGATTTCGTATTGAGATGTATTTGATTATTGAACTGCGTCCATAGACGATGTTGAGCTTCATTATATACGATGTAGAGCATTGCATGTTTTTGGGAGAAAAGTCTAGCACCGAGAGGGCTAAGGGTCGATCACCCTATGCCCCAGAACTACGCGCCAACGAAGGTTGATACTATTATATAACTTGGGACCTCCCTTGTGAGCTTCTCCTTGTCCGAATGGGCCTTCAACTTGATATCAATATCATGGTAGCGTCCTTAGCCCTGGCAAGGTTTTGGACAACTCTGCCCACTTGAGTGTGACAGTCAGGACCACGTAAGCTCTATCGTGGTATGTCGGTTAAGTGACGAGTCTCCTATTATCTATATGATTCAGATTTGCACATTCATTACTCATGGTTATTATTTCATACATACATGTTCTAAAAACAAGGTTTGACTCAATGTTCATCTTTTCTATGAATGTCATATTTCAGCTTTGAGTCATTCGAGTCAGTTTGATGTTCTAAAGTTATGTATTGTCATGTTATGAAAAGATCATGATTTCAGAAAGAATGCATGCAAGCCTTACTCTCAGTCTATTGATGTTTATGTTTAATTAAGGCATTGTGTTTTAAAAGATTTTGCTTACTTTAGCAGTTTTACTTACCTTGCATACTTGGTATATTCCACATACTGACCGCATACATTCTATGTTTTATTGTTTCATGATACAGACACGGCTCTCAGGTTCAGCCCCGATCTTAGACAACTTATCGGAGTTAGCGTCTGCTTATTGGTGAATCTTCATCTTCCGAGGACCAGACTATCTATCTTTTCTTTATGTATTTTAATTTTCAACTTGTTGAGTTAGTTGGGGTCCTGTCCCATCAACTCGTCATGTCTAGAGCTATTCAGATATATGTATGTATTCAGCTGCGGATTTTATATTCAGATGTTATATTTAAGTTAGACTTCTGCTATGATGGTATTGATGATTGTTCAGTTCTTTATTGAGTTAGATGTATGCTTATGCCATGGGTCGACTTGGGGTCTCTCAGGGCTCCTTGTCCCGTGTCGCGATCCAAGCCTCTGTTCGAGTCATGACATATGGCTTTTCCGGTGGGGTCACTCAATTCTTCAGATCAAGATCAATCTTCTTTGGATCATAGGTTTATGACCCCATACCAACAAGTGCGTTAACTATCTCCTCACCCCCATGGATCTCCTCGAAACCAACACTAATCAAAACTGCTGCCAAGTCCTCAAGAGTCACTAACTCCTCGATGGGAAAAATAATAAACTCAGTTTCCACAACATCAATTACTGAGACCACCCTAATTTCATTCGGTTGCTTCATGGATCAGCATACATTAAATGTCACCTCCTCATTGTTCAATCGAAATTTTAGTTGTCCAGTTTCCATATCTAAAGAGCACGTCCAGTGGTGAGGAATGGTCTCCCCAAGATGATGGGGACCTCAAAATCAACATCATAATCTGGAATGACAAAATTGGCCAGAAATATAAAGGAATCTACCTTCACTAGAAAATCATAGAGAATCCCCACCGGATTCTTCACTATGCGATCTGCCATTAAAAGTCGTATTGTAGTCAGTTTGGGGGCTTTCAAGCCCAACTGTCTGAACACTGCTAACAGCATCAAGTTAATACTAGCACCCAGATAACTTAGTGCCTTAGCAAAATTAAAGGCTCCAATAGTGCATGGTATGGTGAAAGCTCCGGGGTTTTCCTTTTTTTGAACAAGAGAATGAGATGCTATTGCACTACAGTGGTGCAAATTATCTGCAGGTTCGATGCTTACGGTCCTCTTTCTAGTAACAAGGTCCTTCATGAATTTAGCGTAGTCAGGCATCTTCTCAAGTGCCTCGACTAATGGGATGTTCACAGATAATTGTTTCAACATGGAAATGAATTTGTGATATTTCCCATCTTCAACCTTTTTCTTCAACCTCTGTGGACAAAGGAGAGGAGGTCTAGGAATAGGTGTGATATTTTGCGGTACCTCCTTCTCTTTCTCTTTACCAGATCCATGCTCCTTTGCATTACTAAGAGCGGTCTTCTCTACTAAATCATAAACCAAAGTCTGATCCTCAGAATCTTCCATCCTATCAGCATTAATCACTAAGGGCTCTACTATCTCATCAATCACAACCGGCCTCGGAGGATCAACTGTCGCCTTCCCACTCTTAGTAGTGACCACCATGCAATGACTGTCATTTTTTAGATTTTGAACTGTATTGCTGGGAAACATGCCCTTCTGCCTCTGGTTCATAGCAACATACATCTGACTATGTTGTTGCTCAATATGCTTAATGGCCACGGCATGTGATTCCACCTTTTGGTTCATACTAGAAATATCAGTGTAGAGCTCCTTGAAATGGCCATATGTCGCCTCCATCTGCTTAAGTACCTTAGACAACATGTCTTCCACCCTTGAACCACTAGACTCTGGCTCACGGTTCCTTGGAGGAACATATAGACCGCTTCTATCATTCTTGTACTCCTCACGCTTTTTCCAGTCTCCATTGTCTATGTATTGGCCCCGGTTATAATTATTATCTCTGCAGTAGTTCCGACCTTGGTTCCCCTGACCTTGACACCAAGAGTATTGATTAGAACCTTATATGTTAGTCCGTAAACCCGCCCCTTGATCATTCAGATAATTCGCTTCCTCCTCAGATTCTAATTCGCCTTCATCATTTCTCGGGGCCTTTCCTTGAGAACCTACAGCATTCACCTTTTTAGCCCCGGCTCCCATAAAATTCTTCACAAGCAGCCCCATTATGGTCTTTATCTTGGCAATATCTTGATCTCGCTCTTCATCCTTCCTTCTATGTTCCGCAGACATACCTACCGTATAAGTACCAGCCTGAGCCTCCGACTCTCTTGTGTGCCATGCGCAGTTGGTTTTGGTGATTCTATCAAGGACCTCAGTAGCTTTACTATAAGTGTGACTCATGAATGTTCTTCCTGACACGGTATCATCCACCGCCTTGGTGTTAGCATTTATAGACCTATAGAAGATCTCCAACAATGCATCATCTTGGATCATGTGGTTGGGCACCTTTTTTAGCTTATTGTTGAACCGCAACCATGTCTCGTGAAGTGCCTCAAAGTTTAATTGTCTGAAGTTGTATATCTCATCTTTCAGTTGTAAAGCTCTGGAAGGTGGGTAGAAACTTTCAAGAAAAGCTCTTTTCAACTCCCTCCATTTAGTGATAGAATCATTGGGTAGTTCAACCAACTAGAGCATTGCGTCACTCCCTAATGAAAAGGGAAATAACCTCAGACGTATCGCATCCGGACTCACTCCCGGTTATTTGTATGCTTTGCAGATACCCACGAAATTAGTCAAGTGATTATGTGCATCATCAGTTGCATGACCCACAAATATCCCCTTCAGGTTGAGAAATTAGATCATAGTACTGGTAATGTCAAACTTTTCCCCAGCAGGCAAAGGGGGAGGGACAATAACTCAAGTCGCACCAGCTTCGTCAATGTCAGCATAATAATAATCATCGAAATACTAGTGCCTCTGCTGATCTGGACCTCTTTTCCTTTTAGCTCGCTCAGCTTCGGCAGCTAGGTGTTGCTCTTCAGAAACCCTTGCTAACTCTCGATCTCTTTCCCGATCTTGTACCTCAGCCAACATCCTAGTTGTAGCCTGTTCCACTGTCTCTTGCTCATGCACGTTGGCCATTCTCCTCAAATTTTGCAGTGTTTGTTCAAGTTCGTGATCAATTGTTACCAGGGATTTACCTTGGCTCCTTGTACTGAGAATGTACGAACCTAAGACCTATTAAGAACAAAAACAACAAAATAAAAATAAAAAGGAAATAAGGACCAACAGTAGAGCAAACACAATTAACAAAAACCTAGTCGTATTCCCCAGCAACGGGGCTAAAATTTGATGTCGCCTAAATTACACTTCATAAATGAGATATAAAACGGTCGATGTCAAATATAGAACCCAACCAGGGTTGGGGTCGAATCCCTCAAGGAATATGACTAGAACTTTAGTTAATACATTTACCTAGTACTATCGACTTACTTATTTCCTGGGGGAAGGTTTGAAACACAAAATAATAAACAAGAGTAAAGACTAGTAGATGCTTAATTCAATTTCAGTTGTATTCAATCAACAAGTTGACTAGGATTGTGTTCCCCATGACTTCATAACCACAAGGCTTTTATACTAGTGATCTATTTCGGTATTTAGCATGCAATATTGGTAAGTTAAATTCACCTAAATGGTTGGTCCCCTATCTAGATGATTATCACCACGCAATTTGATCCGTATACGAGTATATGCTTGATTAATCCTTACCCTTGATATCGGATTAGCTATTCCCAGACAAGGTCAAGCTATTAGATGAGGGTTGATATCCTCAAATCTACGTTGTTACTCCCTTTTCCCATTCATTACTCCCTTGATCTGGTGAGTAAGAATAAGGCAATTTCCAATTTTTGCAACCGTTAAGAAGCAATTAAAATGAAGGAAAAAACAATACATGCATAAACCCCATTCAAGAATCACTAAGTATTTTTACCTATGTGTGTTAATTCATCATGGTTCCCACAACCTTAGTTATGGGTTTAGCTACTCATACTTGTATGATCACAATCACAAAATATAGAAGAAATTATAATTGTAACTTACAATGATTTGTAGAAGAAAATTACTTGAGTTGAATAAATCACCAAAATCGAAGAAAAAAATCCACTGTTGTTTTAATCCTCCAAATTCAAGAATAAAATTATAAACTTTGTTTCTTGAACCTTGATGGCAGTCAATAACACCCAAAAAATGTTGTTCAAAGCTATAAAATTGTGTAACTTGTAAAATAAATCTAAACAAATTATTTATAGACATGAAACAAATTCTTTCCTAAATCAACTAGGATTCTGGTGTCGGCAGGTACCAGGGTCCATTGGTAGCTTCAACGGATCATTAGTGTGTCCGTTGTTCCAATCGTTGCTTCCTTCAAACTTGTCTCCTTTTCAGCATCTGGCCTCAAACAATGGCTCGTAGTGAGATCCTACGAGCCGTTGGTCCAGTTTGTTGTTTCCTAGCCTCCTGGTCATTGTTTCTGAAACTAGAGGTACGAGTACTCAGAACGACCCGTCCTTAAAAGGTACGGCCCATCCTGTCTATCCATTAGATGCAGCCTACTCTTGGTCATTCTTCTCTGATTCTTTCCACGATCGGACAGGATCTGTTGTAAGTTCACACGATCCGTAGGAACCATTAATCGTATGAGACTTTCGTTTGACATTCTCTCTGTATCTTCCCACGGATGATCATAACGGACCGTTGTAAGCTAGTATGATCTGTGGGTTTCAGCCGTTTCTTGGCACTTTGCTTAACAACTTTCCTAAATTACATGCAACGGCTGACTATGACGGCCCGTGGTAAGGACCAGTGGTCCGTAGTTCAGCTCGTCTGAGGCATTTTTCTCTGTGTTCTATCCTTTTTCTCAACTTTTATTCCCATAGCCCATTTTACCTGCAAAACTACCAAAACACGTCATATCCACATAAATGTTACCTAAAGTCATGCACATTCACAAATTTTTAAGTGTCTCTGGTGCCGTAAATTCACGTCACATCAGGAATAATTTTCTCATATAAACTATAAGAAATTCAAATCATTTGACGCATAATTTAGTAAAAGTTATAAACGTTGTTCACTTTTTGGCTTCTATAATTTCGCAAATCCTGCACTCAGAGAAAATTTATTTGTTCCGAGGGAGAGGTTGATTCGCAATGACTTTAAAGATCTAGCTCTTAATACTTCATGCTTCCCACTTCATTTGGACTTGTAATCCCCACCTATTATAAGTCTTGGACAATATATGATAATAATGAAAAAAATAATTACAATATTTACTCAAAAATCATATTATTTCTAAAAAATACATAGAGATGTAATTGTAAAAGATTTTCCTACTGAACTTTTATATTGTGGAATGTTTGTAAAACAAGACGAACGTCCTTTATCCAAAATCCTTATCTTGTCCGATGAGTTTGTCGATCATATATTCTTCGTGAATTCTGACATATTCCTGCGATGATCCCCTCAAAAATGCTCCAGTTTCTATCATAGGAGGCAGATTGAATTCTCGTCATAATGAGGTGATGCTTGTATAGTTTGTATACATATCCTGCAAGAGAATGAGTCTAGCATGATCCCTGAGTGCACTTCTTGAAAATCCTAATTTAAGGGACCTAACCCTTCATTGGTGTCCTATGTATCCAAGAGAACTTAGACTAGACATAGTTCATTGCACACATTCGAAAGAAAGAAAAAATAATAGAAATTTTCTTATAATATGACCGAAGATGGTGTAGACCGCCTACGTATCTCGCCAAAGGAATCAGGTCGTAATGTAGTTCAAAATACATGAAAAAAGAAGCTTTTGGATTTTCTATTATAGAGAGATCAGACCCGATGTGGGTTGCCTACGTACCCCACCGTGGGAAGTTAGGTCGAGACATAGTTCTATTACATAGAAAAACTCTGCATTAATAAAAATAAATAAACTTCTAGACGTAGTATCTCTTGACAGCATTTGCATTACTGGCCCTCGGCTACACTTCGCCATCCATCTTTGCTAGAACTAGTGCTTCTCCAGTCAATACTTAGTGAACCATGCATGACCCTTGCCTGTTAGGCACCTCATATTGATTCGGGAATATACACTTCAACACCAATTGCCCCAGTTTGAATTATCTCAATCTTACCTTCTAGTTGAAAGCTCTATCCATTCTATCTCAATCGTACCCTCATGTATTTCTTCAACCAACTTGATTACCTTTTTGGCATCAACACACCTTAATAATCCTAAATTGGGAGTTCTTCTATAGAGAATTTCTCCATTTAGGAAAAAATGATTTGCTAATCTTCGAAGTGTTCTTTTCTGAATACTGGTTATGGGTTCTGGATAGTCTCCTGTCTTGAGATATCTCTTAATATCATAGTACCAAGGCTCTCCATCTGGTTCTTCATCTACATAGAAATAATAGGCCGGTTGATCTTGAACATTCACCTTTATATGATCAATGTAATTCCTGTATGGGTGTTGGATCATAGAAGACACGGTTGCCAAAGCATCTGCAAACTCGATTTGAGCTCTTGGGACATGTTTGAATTCTATCTTGACAAATTTCTTACACAACTCCTTCACATAATGTAGGTATGGAAGGATCTTCACATTCTTAGTGGTCTATTAACCTTGCACTTGATGAACCAATAGGTCTGAATCACCTTTAACAAATAATTCTTGTATGTTCATATCAACAGCCATTCTAAGTCTGAGAACACAAGCCTCGTATTCTGCCATGTTGTTGTGCAAGGGAATCTGAGCTTTGTAGAGATCGGATAACATTGGCCTGATTCTGAAATCAATACTGCTCCAACACCAACTCCTTTGAAGTTTGCATCCCCATCGAAAAACATTCTCCATCCTAGATATTCTTCTAAAATATCCTCACTAATAAACAAGGCCTCTTCATCTGGAAAATAAGTTTTAAGAGGCTTGTATTCTTCATCCACAAGGTTTTAAGATAGATGATCAACTAACGTTTATCCTTTGATGGCTTTTTAGGTAACATATATAATGTCAAACTCACTTAGCAAAATTTTTCATTTTTCTAGCTTCCCAGTAGGCATTGGCTTCTGAATATACTTGAGCGGATACCAAAAATAGTAGTCATGGCTCTCATGTAAGTGGAACTAGCGTTCTTGAGTCCAAAAGGCATCACTCGATAATAGTATACTCCTCAAGGCGTGATGAACGCTGTTTTCTCGGCATCTTCCTCATCCATCAGAATGTTGTGTTAGCCTGTGAAGTAATCAACAAATGATTGTAACTCATGCGTCGCACAATTATTAATAAGTATATGAATATTCGGGAGAGGAAAATCTTCCTTTGGGCTAGCCTTGTTGAGATCCCAATAATCCACACATACTTTGATTTTTTTCATCTTTCTTTGGTACTGGCACGATGTTGGCTAGCCAAATAGGATGCTTCATGACTCAAATGACATTTGCGTCAAATTTCTTAGACTTCTTCCTTCAAATTCAAGTCTGGCTTGAATTTTCTTGGCTTTTGATTTACTGTAGGATAAGATGGATCAATTGGCAACTTATGTGACATGATGTCCGTGCTCAGGCCTGGCATATCATCATAAGACCACGCAAACACATCAACATATTGTCTTAAAATATCAACTAGTTCTTTCTTTTGGGACGGGATTAGATGGAAACTAATTCTTGTTTCCATTACTAACTCCGAATCTCCCAAATTTATTGCCTCTATTTCATCCAAATTTGGTTTTTCCTTATTCTCAAAGTATTCAATCTCCTTAGTCAACTCTTCAGGTCGCAAGTCTTCTTCGTATTCTTTGAACTCTTCATTGCCATTTAGGATTTTTTTTTTCACTTGTTTCATTACATGTCACATTCACAATATCAGCAGGTTTATTAATTTGTTCACTAAAAAGTAAGAGAAAATAATTAAAAAGAAGATAATTCAAAATTAAAAACAGAAAAGCATAATTTAGATTTGACATTGAAGCTTTCAAAAGGTGGAGTCAAAACACATCAAATTCATAAACACAATTCAGGACTCAATTTTGAATCATGGTATTTCACAAAATATTAATACAATCATCTATCAGGACTCCAAGAGAATCGGGGATGGGGTACAAGTCCAATTGTTCAAAGCATCTCCAAGCTCAACATCCTAGATGGTTGGAGTCTTAGCACAATCTTTCAAAATCACATTGCATTCAGCTTCCTCCTCAACAATAAATAGGTTCTTGAGTCCTTCCACGAGGTTATCTTTAGCAACTTCATCTAATACTTGGGAAACAATGGTCTTGGAAAATGACTGGTCCAGCAACAGGATAGACTTTGGCAAGAGAATGTCACCTTTTATTTTGAGACTAGCCAATGAGATTTCTTCAGGAGTAGGCTTATATCCTAGACCAGAAGTATACTTCTGATCAAGAAACTGAATCAGCTTTGTTATTCCATCCAGGTTCAATCTGAGACCTCGGCCAAGTTCAAAACTGTTGTTCAGCATTTCCCAAGCCACTATCATAAGCACCCGTGGAAATTTTACCCATTCGGCTTGAGTAGCACCCATAATTTTATTAGTATGGTAAAAGGATCCATCCAACTTTTTCACACTTTCAATAACAGGGACTGAGTTGTCAGGGTAGATCAAATTGTTGCATTCTCTATGAACCACAATTCATGATTATTCCAGACAAATTTTAAAGTATGATGCAAGGTAGAAGGGACCGCGCCAGCCGTATCGATCCATGGGCTTTCTAAGAGCAAGTTGTAACTAGTCGATATGTCCAGCACCTAAAACTCCATGATGAGCTCCAGAGTCCAATTTTCAATGCCAAGTCAACCTCTCCAATGACTCCCCTTTGAGCCCCATCAAAACCCCTAATCTTCACATGACTTTCACGAATATTTCTAATGTCAATTCCTAAAGCTCGGAGTGTAGTGAAAGGACATATATTAACAGACGAGTTGTTATCAATCAAAACCTTAGAAATGAATTTATCCCTGCACTTGACGGCAATGTTCAATGCTCTGTTGTGCCCCAAACCTTCAGGCGGCAACTCATCAATCATGAAAAGAGACTTTGTGGGCCTCTAGAATTTGCCCAATCATAGTCGAGAAGCTCTAACTAGTGGTATCAAATGGCACATGAGCCTCACTTAGCACCTTCACAAAAGCACTCCTATGAGTAGCCGAACTCATCAACAATGATAATAAAGAAATTTGGGCAGGCATTTTGTTTAATTTTTCGACAACATAATACTTCTTAGTCGACATTTTCTTTTAAAAATCCTCTACTTCGGCCTCTGTCACAACTTTCTTTGGGTTATTTTTCTTGCTCAATACTCCTCATGCTACCTCATCTGGGGCGTAACACTAGTCAGACCTTGTCATTCCTACAGCAGCAGTTTCTACAACCATCTTTCCTTTTCATTTACTCTTTGCTTCAATCTGGTAATTCCATGGGACAGCCTTGGTGTCAAAAGAAGGTGATTGAGCGACTTACGTTGTGATCCTGGGTTTGGAAATGACAACTTCCACTTTAATTGGCGTCCTCACCTAGACTATAATTATAGGAGCAACAAAGGCTGATAATGTGAGCTTTTCCTCATTTTTGACTGACACAATGGTCCCTTCCAAACTACATTCTTCATCAATGGTGATCATGTTCATGTTAGCATTGTCATGATTTAGCATAAGGTTGTTTCTTACATTAGGGGGAGCCCCTTTGAGTTGAATGACTCCTTCTTTTGATCAACACCTCAATCTTGTGTTTGAGAGCAAAGCAATTTTCAGTGTCATGTCCAGCAACTCCGAAGTGATACATACAATGCTTAGTCTCGTCATACCATCTGGGAAGGGGGTTGAGAATACTACCTTGGATCGGTTAGAGTATCCCTGCGGTTCTCAGCCTTTCATATAGTTGGGCCAAAGGTTTGGCTAGGGTGTATAGGTTTTGGCTGGCCTTTTTTCAAAGTTCGAGCGGGGTCACATTTGGCAGACAAAATTATGGCTGGTAGTGGGGTTGAGGCTGATAGGTAGGTTGGTATTGTGAAGAATTCTTATATACGAGTGATCAGGGTGGATAATATGTTGGTTGGGTGTGGTAGATGGGATAAGGGCCAGGCAAAGGTTGGTAATAAGGTTAAGGAGCTTGAGTGTATTGGTTACGATATGAAGGCTAGGATAATGGGTTTAGGTAGGTTAACATCTGCTTTAGACTATTTTCTTGGATGGTCGTGACAGCGAACACTCCGTCCCTCTTCTTCTTAATTGCTTCCCCAACTGAGTCTGACTGAATTGCCTTACTTGTCGCCTGCAAGGTTTCCAAATTTGTGATTCTTCTAGTTTTAATGCCTTCTTCTATGAACTCTCCCATCCTAACGACCTCATAAAACTTTTGATCCCATCATGCTTAACAATCTTTCATAGTACGTCACATCCTTTTGAGATTGTATAAAGAGAGAGGTCATCTCACTTTGTGCCATCAGAGGTTGGATTTTTACAGCTTCTGCTCTCCATTGCATGGCATATTCTCTGAAATATTCCGTCAACTATATTTTCAAATTTATCAAATAGAACCTGTCTGGGATGACTTTGGTGTTAAATCTGAACCTCTCCATGAATTCTTATGTCATCTCACCCCAGTTATGCCATTTCTATGGATCTTGGCTTGTGTACCAATCGAGGGCTTCTCTCCTCAAACTCCTTATAAGAAGCTTCATCCTAATGGCCTCATCTCTTCCTACTCCAACTAGTTTATCGCAGTATGACCTCAAATGGGCACGAGGATTTTCTTTTCCATCAAAAACATCCAATTTTGGCACCTTATATCCTGTAGGTAACTCGATATCAGGATGAACACATGGATCCTCATACTCAAGTCCTTCATATCCCTTATGTACTTGGATGCTTTTGAATGCTTTCTTTAGCTTACAGATTTATCTTACCATATTCTCGTCTACCTTAGGGTCCTACTTCTCTCTCCATCTCCTCATATGGATCGACTTCTGGATGAGGCATGATTGGGATTGGGATAGTGAAAGGTTGCGGTGCTGCTACATATACTGGTGGCACATACTGTGTGCCAGGGATAGCAATGTGTGTCGCCGGCATGTATTGGTTTTTTTGGTGATTTTGGGTGAATGAAGTAGTTTGTACAAGTGGAGGTTGAGTAATATATGGAGTAGTGAGGGGTAACGGGTTGGTTTATTTAGGCTTAGCTTGTTGCGAGTTGGATTGTTGCAGGTTGATGGGTGGGTTGGCAATAGTTTTGTTGGTTTTGTGGGGTGAAGAGTTGGGTGGAAAGTTTTGAGGAGTGAGCAAGTTAACAGATGGAAAAGGTGGTGGAATATATGCACTTGTTTTTTGTTCAAGAAGTGACGTGTTGAGGCTAATGGAAAGATTGGTCAGGTTTCGAAGTCGATCAATTTCACTTTGTATATCGGTCATTTGTTGCATCATATAAGCGATGTGTTCATCATGAAGGGTTGCATTTTCTACCCCCCCCCCCCCTCTCCCCAATGTCTCAGGCTAGTCGCTCGGAATGGTGACAATCCCTAAAACAGCCTGACCAGATGCACCTGAACCAGTCATGTTGGCGGATGCTCGTGCTTTTGATCTTGTGAAGTATGGATGATCTGCTAGTTTGTAGTCAACACCAATCAACTTTGGGAAAATAATAAAAATAAAACCTTTAAAAAAGAAGAAAACATCAGTAAGTTTCTGGTAATAATGCTTCAATAGTAAAAATAATGTTGGTAGTTAAAGTAATGCTGAAAGCCACATAAGCAACATAGCAAATAAATTAAGTAGCAAGAAATAAATTGAATAGTCATAGCGCATCCTAGTGTGCACGGGACCTCTTTTATGCCAAAGGTAGGCCTAAACGCCACATATACGAGATTATGATAAATTAATCCAAGCTTTAACTATTGACAACATTTGAGTTTGGAGTTAGATAATAAAACAACATAAGACTTTATTGAAATATTGCATCAAAACTATTACATTGAGTTCAAAACAACAATTAACATAAAGGGGAATCCTGGTCGCTAGATCAAATCTTCATGCTTCTCCGTTGTTGTGCTGCAAAGATCCAGGGATGACTTGTGCCCATATCTCAAGTGTGACGATGAGGTTGTTAAACAGATGACGATGCATCCACTTGGCTTCACTCAAATCCTCGAAACTTGACATCTGTCCTTGAGGACTAAGGTTCACATCCTCACAATCTTCCAACAATCATATGTAATACTCGGGAGTGCAATATGATTATTCGTTAAGTACTTTTATTTTCACAAGATTTTTTCACACTTGAAGCAACTACTTTGCTCTAGGAATCTCCAAGTTTACCCCAAACTCAATCTCCGATTTACCCATGCATGAACAAAGTGGAATGACTTGAGGACACCCAAATTGTCGAAGCACTCGTACATGAGCATATGATTAAAGACCCTTCAGACCAATGAGCTCAATGTAATATAGTTTACGCCCCCTTATAACAACAGCAGGAGGTGATAACCATGAATACCTTCATTGAATCAGATTGCCAGTAAGTGTTTCATGTATGTATACCAATTCTCGGTACCAACCGGAGATGCAAAACTTATCATTCTTTGGTGATAACAATCAATCTTGTTGGTTCTTTCCAAGAGTATGTCAATCATAGCAGGACGTTTGCAGAAGTGTTCCAAGGCCCAAAGTTGGAGGAGGAGATTGCAACCTTCAAAGAACCTTCTTCCTTTAGCATATTTCGATAATTCCCTTAATATTTCTGCTACGATCATCGGGACTAATGTTACCTTAGTGTTTCCAACCCCTTGGGAAAGTGCTCGGAGTGCAGAGCTAATGCAAGTATCTATCTATCCATGTTTCTTTGGAAAAACTAGAGTACCTAGCAAAGCAATGGCAAAAGAAATAGGGCACCTCTTTGTCCAACTTTCAACAAAGCAAGAGAATTTCTTGTGAAAATCTTCATAACCATCTTTGCGATCGAATTGTTCATACAAGTAATCCAAAGAGACCTATTCACCATCAAGACATACAAGCTTAAGGTTGTTTGTAAGTCCAAGATGATGTAAAAATTTCTTTCCGGATTGCCTGCGAGGTAGAATCATACCCTTTATTGGATACTTCAAATCGGTAAATCCACTGATTTCTTCAAACGTGGGGGTCAACTCAAAATCTTTGCACTTAAACACGACCCTGTCAAGATTTCAAAACTTGATCAATGCTTTAACCACATTTCTATCTGAACAGATATAAATTAGTGAAGTCAGAAAATCCAAGCATCTCCTAATTTCTCCCCCGTGCTTCATCTTGATATTCTCCCACCATTTTCTTAGTTTGTATGGCACACCCACAATCATTTGAGTATTGGTGAAACTTGGAAAATTCTCCATTCTAGCGACCTAAAATAAAAGACAACAAAAAATAAATGTCAAACTCAATTTGGTCAATTTTAGTTTAGATCAATTTATCATTATCACATTACACATGACATGGGTCATTGTCTTTGGGTCAGTAAACCCATTTGACATAATGCTATTTTCTAAATATGTGGAATGACACCAAAGGTCAAACCACCTCGGGCTTATGCATACATGACCTTGATTAAAGGTGGCCAACGCCCTATACTAAGTTTTTTTAAGATTTGGGTAGACTCAGATTCAAGGTTTTCCTATATGGTAAGGCACATTGTCATACAGTAGTAAAACTATCCACTCACCTCACGTATGCATCAACCCTCTAAATATGATATTTGAAAGAATTTCGAAGAAGTGCAAAGCATAACTCGCGTGTACAAATGTGTGAAAGTGTCAGTTTTATAGAATTGGAGGAAGTATGAATAGAATGACAGTTAAAAAAAGCAGTAAAACATAGTATTTTCAAATAAATAAGGAACGCAAATTTAAATTTGGTCTGTCTCCTTTCAAACAAAGAAGTGTGAATATTATAAAGTAATAGAAAAATAAACAGCGAGCATAAAACAAGTAATAGACAAGAATAAACAAATATCCCCAAATTTATCTCAAGCTAAATCTTCTAAGATTAAAACCAAAATAATTTCCCCAGCAAAGTCTCCATCCTGTGGCGCCCTATTTTGAACTAGTCAAACCATGTTTGCAATATTTGACTCTTCTGCCTGGTTTTAAAGGGTTCAAAGGAGCT
Source organism: Datura stramonium (assembly GCA_018107945.1). Lineage (NCBI taxonomy): Eukaryota > Viridiplantae > Streptophyta > Magnoliopsida > Solanales > Solanaceae > Datura > Datura stramonium. The sequence goes on along the minus strand of JACEIK010003410.1, from coordinate 130,207 downwards.
ACCAAATTTTTAGGAAAATCATTTATAAAAAAATATAAATAAACTCTTCTTTCGTCTGTGAAAAATCGTTGAAAATTGGGGTAAGGATTTTATTTACTCCAAGGGGAAGGTATTAGGCATCTTTCGGAGCTTATCCAAATATGGTCGTTAAATTTAGCCTAAGATGCATAAGGAGGACAATTATCTCATTATTACTTGCTAAAAAGGTGATAAAAAGAGTGATAAGGAACGAATTTAAAAATGATTTAAGAATAACTTGAAAAACAAAAAGAAATGTGTGAGGTATACAACATATACCCTTGATATACATATGATATACATTAGTGATATATAGGATGTGTGTATATATATTGATAAGTAGTAGTTTGAAATAAAGTGATGAAAATGTGATAAACTAATTTAAATTTATTTGTAGTTAAAGGATGTATAAGGTATGTAGAAAATATAAATATTTTATATATGTATACAAAAATGATATAATCGTAATATGCAAGATTTATGTTGTGTGAAAAGTAATATATGTGAAGTAGTTAAATAATAATACATGTATACATAGAGTATATAATGAAATATAT
>JACEIK010003410.1:111016-125840 GCA_018107945.1 Datura stramonium | reverse complement strand
AGAAAATAACTGTAAAACAAGATTGAAAATCAGTTGTTGTTTACCAAGATTTGCAATTAACTAGGGTAAGTGTTCCTCATGCATTCGTACTACTTCGGGTTTACACTCGTGATCTATCCCAATGCTTACTTGTAGAACTGATAACTAGGGTTCACCCAAACGACTAGTTCATCTCTATTGGATGACTATACTCAATCGCCGGATTAGGTCTCATGAGCGATTTCAATTTAATCGTTATCAATTTGTTCCAAATTAATTATCCTTCGACCATAGCTCAAGCTATACAATGATCATAAAAGTCAAGGTTTTATTGTAATTCTCTTTTCATAATCTCTACTTCTCTAGGTTCAAGCAAGTAAAGAATTTGGGCAAGTCCTAACGTTGCGCTTCGTTAAGAAACACTAAAGATGAAGAGAATACAATACAAGCATTTAGCATTGGTTCTTGATCACTTAGTGTAACCCTAGTTTGTTAATCCCCCATGATTCCCACAACCCTAGTTGTGGAGGTTTTAGCCTCTCATGATTGTAAGATTATGATTAATATTCATAGACAAACACATAATTGAATACTTACAACGATGATTGAAGAAAACTTGCTTTGAATATTTCAAGAAAATATGATGAACAAACTCAAGAATAATTGAGAAAATCCAAGTTAAGGTCTCAAGAATTTCTCTCCAATATTGTCAAAAACTGATTACAAACTGATAACGAATGTCTCATGAATTGCTAATGATCGTGTTTTTACTAAAAGAAACCTAAAAAATATTTACACAAAATAATGAAAACCTTTTCCTAAGTTAATAGGGAAGTATCCAAATCTAGCTCCGACACTTCATATGACTCCTCATACAACCCGTAACAGGATTGTACGAGTCGTACCATGTCTGGTACATCCCTTGGCTTCTACATAATTTGCTAAGTGTTGGACTCTGGTACGACTCGTAATATGATTCCATGAGTCGTACAATCAAGTCATGGTTTGATTCTAAGAACTCTGTCAACCTCTGAAGATTTCTATGAATGTCTTGATACGCCTTATACCTTGCTCCTACGACTCATAACAGCTTGTCGTAACATGAGATCTGCCAAGTCCGAAAAATCACTGAAGTTTTCCATGGCTCCTAGTACGGATTGTAGGTAGATGTTACGATCCGTAATTGCTACTCATACCAAGATACTTCATCATTGCAAATTTTTCTGATGTTTTCTACAACTCCAGTTACGGCTCGTACCAGGGTGGTACCGCTCGTACCAAGAGTTGTACTTTGCCTTTGCCTTGTACCAATCTATTGGACTTTTCCATGAGTCTTAATACGTCTCATACAATCTTGGTAAGGCTCGTACTGAGATCCGTACTTGGCCCAAACTCTGCAGCTTTTATGCACCTTCTGTATATTTTCACTCCAACACCTATTTTCCCTGAAAACAAAGTCAAAGCACCTCATATCTATATAAACACACCTAAGTCCATTCTATTTTCTCAGTTTTAAGCGTCGAAAGTGTTGTAAACTCACAGCACATCAACACCCTCAACATAATACTTTTGCATGTCCTCAAGCAAAGAAAACTAAAACTAAAAATGGCACTTAACTAGAAAATAAACACAGGCCACAACCAACACTAATCAAAACTTGCACTATGAACACAAGCAACTTTTGACCTTTCTCTATATGAACCAACTCAGCTATGCACATCAAGTGACCATAAATCATGATAAACAAGGATTAAGGTATGTCATCTACTTATTAGCAGAGAATCAAGTTATTACCCATGTGTTTCACACAAACAACTGGTTGAATAAAACATAAACCATGTATCCTCACAGTAAATGAAGTCCCCAACTCACAGATATATGAAAATATGAAACTTGGGACTAAACAAGTAAGACTCTCACTCTCACAAACAAGTTCCAAATACTGCACATTAGATACCATAGGCTTGCCCTTATTTTCTCTACTTTGGCTTTTCAGATAATTAGGCTAGGATCACTATAGAACTTTTTTCGGCTTGTAATGTAGGCTTCGGGCTGGGTATGGTAAATATGAAATTTAGTGATTAAACCCTCGGCACTACATACTTGTGGCTTCACTTTTTCATTATTTTTTCTCTCTCCCTTTTCTCCCTTTTCTGGCATATGTGAGTGGTGTATTTTTCATCTTTTTTCAGCTCCTTCGTTTTCTTTCTTTGCATATTGCATTTTCAGCTCATTTTTTGTTTATTATTTTCTTTTTCACACCATAACTCACATTTCTTTGACTCTTTTTTCCTTTCTTTTTCACCCCGCACCGTTTGCGTACCCCTACTATAGCCACCCTCAATTTAGGTATTTTGTCAGAGTTAAAGTTCACATATCCAAGGAGGGACCAGGGTCAAACAGGTTCATTACAAACATTGGTTAAGGTGAATAGGTAATCAAGAAAAATGGGTCAACATTAAGGCTCAAAATTGGGATAAAGGGAATCATATCATTTTGGTAGGGAAAATTTAAGCTAAAATGGGCTAAACAAAAAGGGCCTATGTTCATTTCCTAACCAACCATTCTAAAACTTATGTAAAGACCAATTGGGCAAGTTCTAGATCATCTACACAGTATTGAACTAAGTATTGATCCTCACTTACTCATGGTACATGTTTTGCACTCATTCTACCTATTTGGTTTGTACATGGATAACTATAACTACTCATACTAATACGTTAAGTCACACAAAAAGATCCACAGAAATCATGTTTTGCAATCAACAAGTACAACTAACATCCAAAAAAATTTAAACGGGGTCATTTTTTCTCAAAAGTTCAAAACTAGTGTATTTTATTAGCTGAGTAATTCTAAGCTACTTTATAATTAAACAAAAACACAAAAACAACCTAAACATGTCGGTTCTACTAGATAGCATGCCCGAAAAAAAGAAACACGGCAAAAGAAACCCTCGAACTAATCAAAACTCCCACAAAATACAAGTACACCTCATCCTCTTTTGATAAGTATGCTTCATCCCCGAAGCATAAAAATATAAAAACACAAGGGAAAGAGACATACTTATGGCGCACTAAGCACTCCTGTCATCCCGCGGAGGTGGTACCTCCACTGAAATCATGGTGTTATCGGTGGCTGGCACACTCAATGGTACATCTACGGGGAGAATGGTCACCCCCTCAGTAGTAGTGGTCAGCTCTGTGACCTCGATAACAACTGGGGCTGAATGTAGTTCGCCCGAAGGGTCCTTGCCACCTATAAGCTCAACACGGGCAATGGTGGAGGTACCCGCTCCACTAGCTCTCTCAAGTAGCTCCGACCTATGCTCATCGTGAGTCTGTTGACTCTCCACTCTTGCCCGCTTCTATTCTTTATTCTCCTTCTTTTTTTTCTTCTTTACGGTCTCATCTCCAACATCATCCGAGAACCTCTTCTTCCCTTTTCCTCTGCCACACCCCGATTCTATACCCTGGACGAGACACAGTACTTGGAGTCATAAGTAACCCCAAGTCAACCCATGGTCTATCATAACACTGGCATTCTGAGTAGAAACATAGCGGATGCTTTAAAATAATAAAGTAAAACATTTATGAATAAGAACTAAATCATAAAGTTTTAATACAACTAAAAATAAATGGAAAATCTAGGTCTATGTCTGTGTCTAAAAGTCATCTATCTGATGAGTTGCTGGGACAAAACCCCAGCTAACTCTAAGTATAACTGAAAGAAAATATAACTGAAAAGAAATAATCCTCATCCTCAAAAGATGAGGACTCACCACCGATGCAGCTGAAACTTCTGGACGAGATCTGCTAACGGTGTTGAGATTAAGAACCACAGTTGTATCATAAAATGATACAACATAAAAGATATGCGTCAGTACTTTGAATGTACTAAGTAAGTGGGAGAAACTATAACATAGAAAATAAAACACTGAACTGTAAAGACATGCAATGACCAACTGAAATGCTGAAACTAAATAAACTGAACGAGATAGAGATGGTCAAAATGACCCTATCTGATGGTCAAAGACATGCCCTATATCTAAGATATTGATCTGAAATACTGTATTGACTGATCTGAATTGAGTAGTCTGAACTTGTTATGAACTGAGCTAATCTGAGACTAAACTAAACTAACTACTGGGAGAGTCTATAACTGACATATAACCACGTGAGCTAGACGTGGAATCCGATGTATACACCCCACCGGTAAGACCCAATATACCTTGTTAGGGTATAAAGGCATGAACTGAGTGATCACAGTTCTGGGGCCATGAGGCCAATAAAATGTAACCTGCGGTGGCAATGTAGTTTTAGGAACCTGGGTGCGCTGGAACCCCGATCTGCTCGGTGCTAAGTCCTACTCCCACGGGATAGTCCTAGACTAACTATTAAGCTGATATCTCAAAATTGCAGCCCAAGACTAAGTCAGGAAGACCAATATGGAAGTACCCTGAGAATCTTATCGGACCGGATTCTGTAACTGGTGTTCTAAGAGTGATCAAAGCTGCTCATCTGGAAGCATCGTAATCGTCTAAAGAACAAACTTTAATATTAAGCTGGGGTCCTAAGGCTGGTCAGAGCTACTTATCTGAAAGTGTCATGATCGCCTAAAGAACCACTAAAATCTGATACTGAGTCTAATACTGATAACTGAGAGGCATCACGGATAGCTTAAGAATTAACTATAGTCAAACTGATCAGTTGACATTTCTAGATTATACCGAATATTCTAATAATAGACTAAGACTTGACTAACAAGCATCTGACTGAAATCTCAACATATTCTAGCAATATGGGAAACCCAAACTGATAGAATCAAGCCACAAGGAAAAACTAGACCAATAGGAAAAATTCTAGTTTATTGCATTCAAAGCTAGGGCTAAAACCATCCTTACAAGAATGAGTGTTAACATGATGATTAGGTAGTGAAAATATAACAACAATTAGCATAGACAATATTCCACATGCTATAAATGAAGTCTGACATAATTTATTCACATTCGAAAATTCAGGGCTAGAACTGATAGAGAAGATAGAGAAGATTTTGGAGACACAAGGGAAGAACTATTCCCTTATTGAATTTCCACATATCTGGTGATGGAAATCCTCAAGAGAATCCCTTGAAAATATGAGAAGAATTCGATTGCCCTAGCTTCTGCTCTGAGTCTTTCTGAGAGAATTCTAGAATTCTATGTTCTAACTTCTGAAGGGATGCGAGGAATGAAGTAAAACCGTCGGTTACCCCTCTAAATCCCCTAATTAATACCCAAAACGACATAATTTAGATTCTAGGAGTTTAATAAATTACGTAAAACACCCTAGGAAATTCACAGGAAAAAGGACCCTGCCGGTCCCCACGAGGCACTCCACGAGTCGTGAGGTCAGGGATGACTCGTGGTGCCAAGTCGTGATGTGCACTAGAAATTTTCTTCAAATTCAACAGCCTGCAAACGACTAACTTCACGAGTCATCAGGAGACCTAACGACTCGTGACGTCTCCTATTTCCACTAAACCAAGATTTCTCTTCAAGGGTCACCACGGGGGACACCATGACTCGTGGTGTACTCGACGAGTCGTGGTGATGATCCATTAGGTACACTGCCTAAATTTTCCAACTTTCAGTCAACACTTGACTATGACTCACGTAAAGACTCATGGTCACACCCGTGATTACTCAATTTCCCAAATTTTCAACCAAGTCCGGTCCCTTCCCCACGAGTCACTCCACGACTCCTGCCCTTCCCCACGGGTCACAGGACGACTCGTCTTGTGGCTTGGTGCAGAAAAACATATATTCTCTGTTAAAACTCCTGGGTCTGATCTTAAGGTTTCCAGGGCATTACAATATCTCCCTTTTGGGAACATTCGTCCTCGAATGTTGGAAAACATACAGAAAACATAGAATTGCAATCATTAAACTCAAATACTGGTCATGAAAGCTGAAAACTAATGGAATGACTACCTCCGAACTGAACTACATGACTGAACTAAATTAACAAATCCTACACACATTCATTAACATGAAAGAAACTGGGACACATTGACTAAACATGTAACTGAATAGAGTTTTAGGGATAAAATTGATACTTTAAACTGAAACTGAGCTGGAAGAGAATAAATGTGGGTATCTAGGCGTCATATTTGCTTCGGCTTCCTACGTAGCTCCCTCAACTTGCTAATTCCTCCATAAACTTTGACTGAAGCTACTTCTTTGTTTCTCAGCTTATGAACCTGGCAGTCAAGGATCTGAACTGGGACCTCTTCATAAGAGAGACTATCTTTCACTCCCACACTGTCTAGTGGCACAACTGAAGTTGGATCACCGATGCACTTCTTCAATAGTGACATATGGAATACTGGGTGCACAGATGCCAACTCTGAAGGTAATTCCAGCTTAAGGCTACATTGCCAATTTGCCTCAAAATTCTATAGGGTCCCACATATGTCGGACTGAGTTTTCCTTTCTTACCAAATCTCATCACCCCTTTCATGGGTGAAATTTTTAGATACACGTAATCATCCACTGCAAACTCTAACTCTCTTCTCCTCACATCAGTATAGGATTTCTGATGGCTCTGAGTTGTTTTCAATCTTTCTCAGATGAATTATACTTTCTGCATAGCTTCATGAACGGAGTCTAGCCCTATCAAGGTAGCTTCACCAACCTCAAACCACCCTATAGGAGATCTACACCTCCTACCATATAATGCCTCAAACGGGGCCATCTGAATACTGGAATGGTACCTATTGTTGTACGCAAACTCGATGAGAGGTAGGTGATCATCCCAACTGCCCTTGAAATCGATCACACACGCTCTTAGCATATATTCTAAAGTTTGTATGGTCTGTTCAGCCTGTCCATCTGTCTGCGGGTGAAAAGTTCTGCTGAGCTTGACCTAGGTACCAAGTCCCTTCTGAAATGACTTCCAGAAATGCAAGGTGAACTGGGCACCTCTATCTGAAATAATGGACAAGGGCACCCCATGAAGTTTGACCAATTCCCGAATATAAAGCCTGGCATAATCCTCAGTTGAGTCTGTAGTTTTAACTGAGAGGAAGTGTGCTGACTTAGTTATCCGGTCTATTATCACCCAAATTGAGTCGTGCTGCCGACGAGTCCGAGGTAGACTCATAATAAAATCCATATTTACTTCTTCCTATTTCCATTTGCGTATGCTGATATCCTGAGTCATACCTCCTAGTATCTGGTGTTCCACCTTAACTTGCTAGAAGTTTGGGCACTTAGCTATAAATTCTGCGTTGTCTCTCTTCATGTCGTTCCACCAGTAAATATCCCGTAAATCACGATACATCTTAGTAGCACCTGGGTGGATGGAATATCTCAAACTATGTGTTTCAGCCAGTATCTTCTGTCTCAAATCACCCACATCCGGCACACAGGGTCTACCCTAGTAACGGAGTATACCATCTCCCCCTTTGGAGAAAGCCTCCACTTCTTTTCTGAGAACTGCCTCCTTCAGCTTAAGCAGTATGGGATCTTCATCCTGCCTTGACTTAACTTCAACTACCAATGAGTAATCTGATCGACTATGCACCACTACTCCACCCTCGGTTGTATCAACCAAATGCACTCCAGACCGAGCTAACCTGTGGATATCCTTTACCAGTTACTTTTTTCCCTTTTCAGAATGAGGCACACTCCCCATAGACATCCTGCTTAGAGAATCAGCCACCACATTGGCTTTTCCTAGGTGATACAGAGCGTTCATTTCATAGTCCTTCAGTAGCTCCAACCATCTTCTTTGATGGAGATTTAGATCTTTCTGACTGAACACATACTGAAGGCTCTTGTGATCGCTAAAAACATTCACGTGAGCCCCATAAAGGTAGTGCCTCCATATTTTCAACACAAACACCACCGCTGCCAACTTCAAGTCATGAGTCGGATAGTTCTTCTCATAAACCTTGAGTTGTCTGGACACATAAGTTATCCCCCTACCCCATTGTATTGGAATGCATCCAAGTACAACTCTAGAAGCGTCACAATACACCATAAACCCATTTGTTCCTTCTGGTAAGGTCAAAACTGGAGTGATAATGAGTCGAGTCTTCAACTTCTGGAAACTCTTCTCACACGCATCTGACCACTGAAATTTCACCTTTTTCTGAGTCAACTTAGTCAGAGGGGATGCAATAGAGGAAAAAACTTCCACAAAACGTCGGTAATAATCGACTAGACCTAAGAAACTTCTTATTTCGGTTGGGGAGGGAGGTCTAGGCCAGTCTTTCAGCGCTGCTATCTTTTGAGGATCTACTTGAATACCCTCACCCAAGACCACGTGACCAAGGAAAGTCACATACTTCAACCAGAATTCACATTTGCTGAACTTAGCGAACAGCTGGCGGTGTCTGAGCATCTGAAGCACTATCCTCAGGTGGTTAGCATGTTCTTCCTCATTTATGGAGTATTCTAGAATGTCATCAATGAATACAATGACGAACATGTCTAGATACTGCTTGAAGACTCTGTTTATCAGGTCCATGAAAGTTGCAGGGGCATTAGTTAGTCCGAAGGACATAACCACGAATTTGTAGTGACCATACCGAGTTTTAAAAGCTGTTTTCGGTATGTCACATTCTCTAACCCTTAGCTGATGATACCCCGACCTGAGATCTATCTTGGAGAAACAACTGGCTCCCTGAAGCTGATCGAACAAGTCGTCAATCCTGGGTAGGGGATAACTGTTCTTGACTATGACCTTGTTCAACTGACGGTAATCGATGCACATTCTGAGGGTACTGTCTTTCTTTCGCACGAATAGTATTGGAGCACCCTAGGGAGAGATGTTGGGTCTGATAAAACCTTTATCAAGAAGGTCCTTTAGCTGCTCCTTAAGCTCAGCTGGATCCAGTAAGGAGGGATGGAGAAGGGCTGAATGACTAGAAGAAGGTCTATGCCAAAGTCTATTTCCCACTCAGGAGGGACTCCAAGAAGATCTTCGGGAAGCACGTCAAGGAACTCGCTGACAACTGAAACTGACTAGATAGTTGGGGTCTCAGAGTTGGAATCTTCGACCCGAAGTAGATGATAAATACACCCTTTGGAAATAAGCTTTCTGGCCTTAAGGTAGGAAATAAACCATCCCTTAGGCGCTGAACTATTGTTCGTCTACTCTAAAGTAAGCTCATTAGGGAACTAAAACCTGACGATTCTAGTTCTACAGTCGAATAAGGCATAATCGGAGTGTAACCAATCCATACCAAGAATGAGGTCAAAGTCAACCATGTCTAACTCTATAAGATCAGCTGGAATGAACTTATTCAAGATTGATACTGGGCAGTTTCTATACACCCGGCTGGCTCTAACTGACTCGCCGACTGGAATGGAGATTGAGAATAGTTCTGAGAGGACTTTAGGATGATATCAAACTGGACAGCTACATAGGGAGTCACAAACAATAACGTGGCTCCTGGATCTAGTAGGGCATACAAGTCTAGATGAAAAAGGCATAACATACCTGTGATCACACCAGGTGAGCTCTCCTGATCCTGACGAGAGCACAAAGCATAAAAATGATTTTGGCGCTGGCCACCATCCGTACCTGAAGTGCTGGCCTGCTGAGCTGGTCACAGCCTGCTGGAGCTGCTGAAGCGGTGGATTGTGATCTCTCCCATCCTGCTAACGAGTATTCTTTGAGCTGATGACCAAACAGTCCACACCCTAAACAACCCTCTCGGCCCTGAAGGCATTCTCCTAGATGGTTCTTTCCGTACTTAGAGCAAGCTGGGTAGCTGTAGCGATTGCCGCGTTATAACTATGGGACTGTGATCTAGATGCTCCACCCCTCCGATCCTTGCGGGACCGAAAAGTAGGGGCACTGGCTGAAGTGGGTTTTGGAGCCCTCTACTGCTGTTGTGGGCGGCTACTATCGCCAGATCTCTGGTGGCCATAATCTTACTGACCAGTTCTTGCCTGTTTGTTCTCCCGCTCCAGGTCTTTTATTTTTCTTGCCTCAATCTGTTGGGCATGAACTATGAGGCTGGAGAGATCGATATCCATTATAATCATTGTAGTCCTGCACTCCTTGAGGACCAAGTTCGATACTCCATTAACGAACTTCAGCATGCCATCCCTTGGCTCGGCTACCATCTTTGGAGCATATTTAGACAGCCTTGTAAACTCCAGTGCATACTCTTCCACCGTTTGATTTCCCTGTTTCAGGTTCATGAATTCAGCCACCTTAGCCTCCCTGATCTCCCAGGGGAAGAATTTCTCTAGGAAGGTTGTAGTGAAATCCTCCCATTCCACCGGTTCTGCTCCTATTGGTCTCCCCTCCTTCCACTGTTTGTACCAGATCTAGGCTACCCCTTTCAGCTGGTAAGCAGCTAGGTCGCCACTCTTAGAGGAGCTAACACCCATAATTCAGGTGATCTTCCTAATCTCATCCACAAACTCCTATGGGTCCTCTCCCACCTTAGATCCATGGAAAACTGGAGGTTTCATCCGGGTGAAGTCCCGAACTTGGGCAGCTTTTGCAGACCCATTAGTGTTGACCGGAACCACCTGATAGTTCACCTGGTTAGTGACTATTTGTGCGAGCAGTTGGATAGTTGCTCTAAACTCTGTGAAGGACACAGGGTCGTCCTGAGGGGCTGCTGGAGCTGGTGGGGCAGGTCGGTGAGCGTTATCGGCCCTTCTTCTGTTACCATATCACGGAGGCATGATTTCATTGAAATGAAACAAATCACGAGTTAGGAGAACATTTATTGAATTGAACTTCAACGCACAATAAGGAGTATGAACAAAAGGGAATTTTCCTAATAACGTCTCATAGCCTCCCCATCATAAGTGTGGCGCGGTTCACACCCATGAAAAGGACTCTACTCGACGTGGCTTTCAGACATCCTAGGATACTCTAAACCTAGTGCTCTACTACCAAGTTTGTCATTCCCCGAGTCTATATCCTAGACGAGACACGGTACTTGGAGTCACAAGTAACCCCAAGTCAACTCATAGTCTATCATAACACTGGCATTCTGAGTAGAAACATAGTGGAAGCTTTAAAATAATAAAGTAAAATATTTATGAAGAAGAACTAAATCATAAAGCTTTAATACAACTGAAAAATAAATAGAAAATCTGGATCTGTGTCTATGTCTAAAAGCCATCTATCTGATAAGTTGTTGGGACAAGCCCCCAGCTAACTCTAAGTCTAATTGAAAGAAAATATAACTGAAAAGAAATAATCCTTGTCCTCAAAAGATGAGGACTCACCACTGATGTAGCTTAAACTTCTGGGCGAGATTTGCTAACGGTGCTGAGACTGAGAACCTGCATCTGTATCATAAAATGATACATTATAAAAGGTATGCATCAGTACTTTGAATGTACTGAGTAAGTGGCAAAAACCATAACACGGAAATAAAACACTGAACTGTAAAGACATGCAATGACCAATGAAAATGCTGAAACTAAATAAACTGAACAAGACTGAGATGGTCAAAATGACCCTATCTGATGGTAAAAGACATGCCCTAAATATGAGATACTAATTTGAAATACTATACTAACTGATCTGAACTGAGTAGTCTGAAACTGTTCTTAACTGAGCTAATCTAAGACTGAACTAAACTTACTAGTGGGAGAGTCTATAATCGACATATAACCACGTAAGCTAGACATGGTGTCCGATGTATACACCCCACCAGTAGGACCCAATATACCTTGCCACGGTATAAAGGCATGAACTAAGTGATCATAGGTTTGGGGCCATGAGGCCAATAAAATGTAACCTACGGTGGCAACGTAGTTTTGGGAACCTGGGTGCACTGGAACCCCGGTCCGCTCAGTGCTAAGTCCTACTCCCATGGGATAGTCCTAGACTAACTACTAAGCTGATAGCTCAAAACTGGGGCAAAAGACTAAGTCAGGAATACCTATCTGGAAGTACCCTAAGAGTCTTATCAGACTGAATTCGGTAATTGGTGTTCTAAGATTGGTCAGAGCTGCTCATCTGGAAGCGTCGTAACCGTCTAAAGAACAAATTGTAATCTGAAGCTGGGGTCCTAAGGCTGGTCAGAGCTGCTTATCTGAAAGTGTCATGACCGCTTAAAGAAACCACTAAAATCTGATACTTAGTGTAATACTGATAACTGGGAGGCATCACGAACACCTCAAGATTTAACTGTAGTCAATTTGATTAGCTGACATTTCTGGATTATACCAAATATGCTAATAATGGACTGAGACTAGACTAACAAGCATCTGACTGAAATCTCAACATATTCTAGCAATATGGGAAACCCAAACTAATAGAATCAAGCCACAAGGAAAAACTAGACCAACAGGCAAAATTCTACTCTACTGCATTCAAAGCTAAGGATAAAACCATCCATACAAGAATGAGTATTAACATGATGACTAGATAGTGGAAATATAACAACAATCAACATAGACAATATTCTGCATGCTATAAATGAAGTCTGACATATAATTTATTCACATTCGAAAATTGAGGGCTAGGACTTATAAAGATGATTTGGGGACACAAGGAAAGAACTATTCTCATGTTGAATTCCCACATACTTTGTGATGGAAATCCCTGAGAGAATCAGAAGAATTCAATTTCCCTAGCTTCTGCTCTGAGTCTTTCTGAAAGAATTCTACGTTCTAACTTCTGAGGGGTTGCGAGGAATGAAGTAAAATCCTCGGTTACTCCTCTAAATCCCCTAATTAAAACCCAAAACGACATAGTTTAGTCGAGGAGTTTAGGAAATTACATTAAAAAATCCTAGGAAATTCGCAAGAAAAAGGATCCTTCCAGTTCCCACGAGGCACTCCACGAGTCGTGAGGTCAGGAATGACTCGTGGTGCCAAGTTGTGATGTGCACTGGAAATTTTCTTCAAATTCAACAGCCTGCCAATGAATAACTTCACGAGTCGTCAGGAGACCTAACGACTCGTGACGTCTTCCATTGCCATTGAACCAAGATTTCTCTTTAAGGGTCACCACGGGGGACACCATGACTTGTGGTGTACCCAACGAGTACACCCGTGACCTCACGACTCGTGACGGCTCGTCAACCCTTTCCAACTTTTAGTCAACCCTTGACCATGACTCACGTGACGACTCGTGGTCATACCCGTGGTCACTCAATTTTCCAAATTTTCAACCAAGTTTGGACCCTTCCGCACGAGTCACTCCACTACTTGTGGCCTACACCATGGGTCACAGGACGACTTGTTCTGTGGCCTGGTGCAGAAAATTTTGTTTTCTCCGTTTCAACTCTCGGGTCTGATCTTAGGGTCTTCAGGGCATTACATCCTCCCTCTACTCCAATCAACTCCCAATATGCCGCCAAGCCAAGCTCATCATCAATCTCAATATCTAAGTCAAAAAGAGTGGAGGCCTCTAGAATTGTCGGCTATCTAGATTATAGCTCAGTCACTTGGCTCCGATGAGCCCCCAACTTCTCAAGGAGACTACCTGTGTCAGTCTGCTCTACCATTCACTCATTGAAGCGGCACTCAAAGCTAAAAAGTAAGGCATACAAGACCCGTGCAGCCGCCTCAATTCCAGCCTTCACCAAGGCTTCAAATTCTCCGTCATAAACTGCACCTTTATCTCAGTCACAATTAGTCTCTTCGCCATCTTTTACAAATAATCCTAAGGAACTAACATATATCCTGTTGGGGTCTAGCTCGAAAGACCCATAGGAGGTGAGGCATATGTGCTAGCAACCATGTCTATGTGGCCGTCTTCTGTAGATGGTATCTCTCCCTACTCTTCTAAGGTGGGGGCATCAACCTGCTCACCCCCAGATGCTCGAGGTAGTGGGACTGCAGCGTGAAGTATAATCTGACTCACCGGGTTCATCTCATCTCCAATGGGCCCAATATATGCAATCCTCTACCCTCCAATTAACCTTTCTACCTCATCATGCGCCCTAAGACTATCACGCCCCACCTCGGGGGCATGACTAGCACTGGTACCTTACTAGGACCTAAAATGCTAGATTGTTGAGCCTAAGCACTTTTGCTGCCTGGCTGCCTCTAATTCTGGATTCAAGAAAACGCCGGGCTATATAACGACTATAAATACAGCCTCCGGATGAATAGGCTCATACCCACCTATAAGTAAACAACAGCTAACCATAACAACAGTAGTATGAAGGAACCTATGCGGGCCGACAAGGCCAACATGCTGTCTAGTTACTTCTGAAAAATGAAAATAGGTGCTAAACAGCTACGTGACCGACAAGGTCACCACTACCAACTGAACGAGGCCTCACATGACCGTCATAAACAACTAATACATACACACGGCCTCACACGACCGGTACAGCTAACCACAGGGAATATGTAATCTGCAAGCCTCTAAGAATACTGATAATATGGTCGGGAGAGGGCCCCAACCTACCCATACTGTACAACAAAAGAAAAAGGATAAACCTCTAGCTACCTAGCTCCACATGACTGGAGTTGATGACTCTGTATGCTGGCTGGAATCACGAGGGATCAGCTCCTCGTCTATGAGTACCTGCAGGCAAGTAATGCAGCGCCCCAAACAGGCGTCAGTACCGCTGGTATTGAGTATGTAAAGCAACAACTAGAAAATAACTGAAGACAAGCAATATAACTAATAGAGCTGAAGTAGAAGGAAATAGACCGCAACTGACTGAACGTATGAGTTCAAGACTGTCCGCAACTATACTGAAAGGAGTAGGAGTCATACCTGGAAATGTAGCGTTCTACTGTCGATTTAGTCATATCTAGCGTAACATGGCATAATATAACATAACATAACATAGCATAGCATACATAAACCTTACCCGGCCCCCATAAGCCGGGAGGTACAACCAACACGCAATCTATACC
>JACEIK010003410.1:55612-69740 GCA_018107945.1 Datura stramonium | reverse complement strand
GGCCCTCTTGGAAACAAATATAACATCCGGTGGAGCCATACCTGCATGCTCCAAAATGGCGTCGACTGCATATAGGGAAAAGTGGTAGGGTATACCTACTCTGCTCTGCCCTCCTCTTTAATGGTGAATCTGCAGTCTGCGAGCCTCTGTCGGTCTCTGACTGCCCCCTGCGGCTAAATCTGCCCCTCTGTGGCTATGGTGGAGGCAGGGGTCTGGGCGGCCTATCTAACAATCGTGGCCTAGGTCCTCCTTGAGCCTCCCTCTGTAACTCAACTGACCTATCCCTGCGGCGCTGTTCTGGACTGGTCTTCCTGATCTCTTGATGTCACTGCCTGATACCCTCAATATTCTGGGTAAATGCCTGAACTCGGGCAATATCCATGTCCTATCGTAGTGTAACCATAATACAACTCTCCACATATTCTGGATTCAACCCAATGATGAAGAGGTGTACTTTGGATGCCATGGTATCAACAATGGTCGGTGCGTACCGGGCCAAAGAATCAAACCGCAAGGTGTTTTCCCGAACACTCATGGCCCCCTGCTCTAAATGTAAAAACTGGTCCACCCGGGCCTGTCGAATCTCCCGTGGCAAATAGTGATCCAAAAAAGCTCCTGCGAAGCTGGGCCAGGTCGGAGGGGAAACATCTCTCCCTCGGGACCTTTCCCAGCTTTCATACCACAACACGGCGATGTCCCGTAACTGGAATGCTGCCAACTTAACTGATTCTGTAGGCGTGGCATGCATAACCTTGTAAATTCTCTGCATCTGATCTAGAAAATCCTGAAGGTCCTCTGTCCGGTTCGTACCTGTAAACTGCGGGGGATTTAGAGCCAAGAAATCTTAGACCCTCGAACTACCGGGCCCTCCTGACGACTCTACAACTGTAGACGACATCGGCTGACGCTGAGCAGCCATCATCTGTGCCAACATGACTACCGCACTCCTGACCTCCTGGTCGGAAGGTATCGGTATAGGAACTGCTGGAGGTGATGTCGCCACAAGTGGCTCCTGATGTGTGGAGACTGCTAAGAAGGTTGGGACGATGCCTCTGCATTGCCCTCTGATCGGGCTGTTTCTAAACGAGGGTGAGGCATCCTGCTTGTGCCTTCTCCTCCTGCAATATCCAAGCTCCGACCTATGATAGGATGTCGCTGGTTTGACATTATCTGTAACAAAAGAATACAGTAAGCTCTAAGCAATCAACCCTATACTGTACCGCTCTACAGCACCACTAAATAAGAATAAAAAGGCAACCATCCTATCATGCCTTGCAGCCTCCTACCCATAGTATGTGGTGCACAACACATCAATAGGCAAGACTCTACTTATCACGGCTTGCAAACTCCCTGGGATTCGACCTGCTCTGATACCAAGTTTGTCATGCCCCGCCTTAGGGGGTATGACTGGCACCTGGTGCCCTACTAGGACCTGAACTGCTAGACTGCTGAGCCTAATCACTTCTATGCCTGGCTGGCTCTAACTCTAGATTCAAGAAAACGACGGGCCATATAACGGCTGTAAATACAGCCTCCGGTCGACTAGGCCTATAGCCACCTGTAAACAAATAATAGCTAACCAAAGCAAATGTAGTATGAAGGAACCTATGTGGGCCGACAAGGCCACCATGCTGTCTAGTTATCTCTAAATCAAGAAAACAGGTGTTAAACCGCTACGTGACCGACAAGGTAACCACTACCAACTGAGTAAGGCCCCGCACGACCATCATAACAAGCAAAAACGTACACACGGCCTCACACGACCGGTATAACTAACCATAGGGTATACACAATCTGCAAGCCTCTAAGAATACTAATAATATGGTTGGGACAGGGCCCCCGCCTACCCATACTGTACAACAAAAGAAAAGGGATAAACCTCTAGCTATCTAGCTCCGGATGACTAGAGCTAATGACTCTGTGAGCTGGCTGGAATCACGAGTGATCGGCTCCTTGTCTATGAGTACCTGCAAGAAAGTAATGCAGCACCCCAAACGGGTGTCAGTACCATTGGTACTGAGTATGTAAAGCAACAACTGAAAAATATCTAAAAGAAACAATACAACTGATGGAACTGAAATAGAAAGAAATAGACTGAAACTATGAATCTAAGACTGTTCTTAACTGTGCTGGAAGGAGTAGGAGTCATACCTGGAAATGTAATGCTCTACTGTCGCTCTACTCGTATCTAGCGTAACATGGAATAACATAACATAACATAGCATAGCACACACAAAACTTACCCAGCCCTCATAAGCTAGGAGGTACAATCATCACGCAATCTATACCCCTACCCCGGTCATCCCATCACCTATAATAACTGTAAGCATGCTGCCGATCCCCTAGGTATGCACTTGGGCTCGCTGAGCCCCTGACTATAACTGTACCTGAGTCCGGAGGACTCCTGAATCAATACCCCGGGCGTACCCGCTCGACGGGGGTGTATAAAATCCGACCAAGGCAAAATATGGGGAAACCGACATCCCATCTTCGTCCCCTAGGGGACGGCATGCCACTCCGTAGAGCGACGTATCCTCGCCCTCTGGCGGACGAGTCGATACAGCTATTAACCCTGGCGTGGTCATGAATGCTATGTAATCAAACCCCAAAACAATACAGTGGTCTCAACTAGTAATACTAACTGCGTATACCACATGTTGGAACTAGTGAAAATAATGTGTATGTATATACTACATGCTAAAACTAATGATAGTGATATGTATGTACTTAATACATGCTGAAACTGATAATGGTATATATANCTATAATAACTATAGGCATCCTGTCGATCCCCTGGGTATGCACTTGGGCTCGCTGAGCCCCTGACTATAACTGTATCTGAGTCCGGAGGATTCTTGAATCAACACCCCGGGCGTACCCGCTCGACGGGGGTGTATAAAAGCCGACCAAGGCAAAATATGGAAACCAGCATCCCATCTTCGTCCCCGGGGGGACGGTATGCCACTTCGTAGAGCGACATATCCTCACCCTCTGGCGGACGAGTCGATACAGCTATTAACCGTGGGGCGGTCATGAATGCTAGGTAATCCAACCCCAAACAATATAGTGGTCTCAACTAGTAATACTAACTGTGTATACCACATGCTGAAACTAGTGACAATAATATGTATGTATATACTACATGCTAAAACTAATGATAGTGATATGTATGTACTTAGAACATGCTGAAACTGATAATGGTATATATACAATCTTCTGTCATATTGTGCTGAGTCTAATGCTGAACAAGATATAGTTTTTCTGCTGGGAATCATGCTGTATAACTGAGTTTCATAGTAACATGACTTACTATTTCTAACATGCATTCTAAACTTCATTTTAGGCTACCATTCTATTTTTGAAATACCTTACAGGAACTTATATTTCTGTACTAAGTTTCGACTGAACACGATAATATCCTAACATACTTTACTAAATCACATACTGGGCATGTTGTACTGTTTTGTCACTTTCTACTGGAATTTGCATCGTGCTAGTAAGTTTCACGCTACACATGACATGAAGTTGCTAATAGCATACTAAAATGCATTCTAAACATAATATGTGATTTCTTAAACATTCTACTGGCACTTGAACTATTTTACTATATCGGAATTACTAACTTACCGAAGAAAATAGCTTTACATACCTCAGTTGTTGGCTTCCGGCTAACTGGCGTAACTCGACCAATATTCAGCTATTTCTTCCAACTGTATCCATATAAATATCCATTAGGACTAAATACATTAATATTCTGAAACAAAATATTACTTTTAATTTATATATATATCCCAAACTTTGGCTTGTCAAAAAACGGTCGAAAACTCGCTATTTCTCGGAAGTCCAGAAGGGAGAAATACTCACTTTAGGACTAGGAGTATATTGACACTAATTTGGAGCAATTCCACTTACCTTAGCTCGGTAGCACGACGATTAGCCGGCCGAATTTTGTGAAACTAAACCCGTAAGAATGCTCCTTGCTGCTTAATACCTCGTTACCCAAGGTTATGCCGAGTTTGGACCGCGTATAACGGCGTAATCGGAAGGAAATTCCTCAAACCCTTGTGCCCTCTGTTTTCCCTCGTCCTCTATGGAAATTATATGAAATTATCACTTAAAACCGAAGTGAGGGGTTTATATACTTGGGCCTGGACAGGGCCTCCGTGGCACAGCGCCATCGCGGAGGCCCTCCCTCTGTGACACGGCGCCATCGCGGAGTGGTTCTGCCCCGGCTCCTCCCGCGATGGTTCGACGTGTTGCTTATCCGGTCTTTCCCCGGGCCTTTTTCTAGCATGTATGACATTTAAAAAACTCTTAAGCAACATGCGAATAGCCCATCTACATGTCGAGAATTTACGGGGTGTAACATCAAGTTTCTAAACTATGATGACCATCCGTGAATGTTTATGAAAGTTGAGATCTATGAGATATATGTTCAAGTATGATGTGATGTTTATGAAGAATGTATGAATTAGAAATACCCATGGTTATGTTCATGTTTTCAAAGTGAATCAAGTTCATTTCAAGCATGTCAAAGTATTGGGAAAATCCATATGATCAAGTATGTCTTATGATTTCATGAATTAGCTTACCACATGATTTTTGAGTCAAGACTCCCATTATTTTCAGCTTGTGGTATGGTTTGAGCCAAGGCTCCTCATGTTTTGATTTTCTATTATGCATGTATATTATTATTCAACTTTTTCACTAGACAATGGTCATCTTTGTTGAAAAACGATGGAGAGCATATGCATGTTTTTGAGAGTAGTGTCTAGCACCCAGTAAGTTAAGGGTCAGTCCACCCTATGCCTCAAAACTACGCATCAATGTAGGTATGATCAGATTATTTTGGACCTCGTTTGGAGCTTTCCCCTTCCCCCAAGGGGCCTTGAGCTTGATATCGATATCATGGTAGTGTTCTTAGTCCTAGCAAGATTTTGGAAGGCTCTGCCCACTTGAGTCTAATAGTCGGGACCACATAAGCTAAATCATGACAATGTCGGTTATATGATGAGTCTCCCATTGTTCCTCATGATTTCAATTATGCATGTTTATCATTTATGATATATATATATATATATATATGTTTCAAGCAGGTTTAAACCAATGTTCAGTTTTACTTATGATTATCAGTTTTCAACTCTGGGTCATTCGTATTAGTTATGATATGCAGTTATGTTCATATCATGTTTTCGGAAAAATAGCATGCAAGCCTTACTCTCAGAATTTTATCTTGATTATTCTTTTGTATTATACATGTTTTAATGATTTTATTTACTTAAGCGGTTTTACTTACCTTGCATAACTCGGTACATTCCACGTACTAACCACATATTCTATGTTGTATTGTTTTATCATACAGGCTCCGATNTTGGGTTTTACTTACCTTGCATAACTCGGTACATTCCACGTACTAACCACATATTCTATGTTGTATTGTTTTATCATACAGGCTCCGATCTCTAGACTCAGTCCCGTCACTAGTCAGGTTCCGGAGTTGCCATTCAGCTTCAGTTGGTGAGACTGTTTCTATCGAGGACCCTTTTTTATCAGTTATCTTTACATTTCCAGTTTCAAACATAGAGAGTTAGTTCAGGTCTTGTCCCATCAACTCATCAGAAGTAGAGGCTTTTCAGACATAGATGGTATTCAGCTTCAGATTCGTGTCGTATGTTCTGATACGATACTATGTTCAAACTTCTACTATGTTATTATGTTGATTTTTCACTTTTATTGATCGAGTTAGATGTATGTTCATTCAATGGGTCGACTTGGAGTCTCTCGGGGCTCATCGTCCCTTGTCTCGATCCGAGCCTATGTTCGGGTCATGACAATAAGATACTACATCATGTTTACAAAAGGTTTGATCCAAAGATCAATTTATGAGCCTTTACCTATTTTTTCAAATATGGTAATCCATATGCACTTCCTTTTAGTTTATGTCTATTCATGGTTTCAAATATCAACATGTCGCCTTTACTCTCAAAATCTTATGATGTTATGATTTATGATATGCATGATTTCAATTTTACTTAATTAGTCCTTTTTACATGTCTTGCATACTTAATACATTCCAAGTATTGACTGCATACTCTATGTTGTATCGTTTCATAATACAAGTTCAGAAGTTCAAACTTAGTCTCGCCATTACCCAGTCTCCCGAGCTTATCCATTTCTCCAATTGGTGAGTCCTCATCCTTTGAGGACCTTCAGTTAGTTGAGCTATGTTACTTCAGTTTCATATTTCTAGTGAGCTATTTGGGGTGTTGTCCCAATAGCTCGTCAATATGATAGAGGCTTTTTAGACATAGACTTGTGGATAAATGTTGTTATTGAAATTTCAGCTATTTCAGATTTCAGTTATCAGCATTGTTATAATTATCTTTAGTTCTCATGTTCATTCCATAGTTTGACTTGGGGCCATTTATGGTTCTAGGTTTCGAGTCTCATCGGGGCCTACATTTCAGTGGTGACAAACTTAGTATCAGAGTGAAGGTTAAGTGGTACAGCCCAGAAATTTTTGGTGATTATTCAATATTTGTATTCTATGTAAAGGGATGTATGGATTGTATATTGATCTTAGATGACAAGGGAAATATGTACAATTGGAAAAAAAAGTATGTGAAGTTCATAAGTAAAGGTCAACTTCAAACAACCATGTCTCCCAATATATGACAAATTAGTAGCCCCACGACCTATCCGAATTAAAGGTCTTTGAGACTACTTTTCTGAACATCAAACTGCTCATCAATTGGAGTTTGGAGAGAAAAGTTATATATGTTTTACAGTGGCGCTATAGGGCAGTGATGTGGCCACTGCCCTAAAAACGGCCACCACCCAAACACATTTATATTTTAACTTTTGTGTTATGAGATCATTTTATTTTTTCCAAATTTTAGGTGCTTTCTTATCCTCTAAATCCTCTCAAATTTCCATCAAACAACTAAGGAAAATACCAAGCCTAAGAAATCAAGACAAATCCCTCAAGGAAACACCACCAAACTCAAGCAAAAGTCCATGGAAGTGAAAGCAACATTGTGGTGAAGTTGTTGCTGCTTTGTAGCTACGTTTTGGTAGTGTTTTTGTGGTGACTTTGCTACATTTATGATCTACATATATGATCCCTCTTGGTAGAAGTTAAAAACAAGTATAAAAGGTAAGAATTCTACTACTAACCTTGCTTGAATTCTTGATTAAAAGACTAGAAGTTGGAGGCGTGTTTGTTGTGTTGGTGAATTGTTTTTGATGCGTTTTGGACAGCAAGGTTGATACATTTTTGGACAAGAAGTTCAAGTCAAATACTCGTATTTTGACCGAGAATAACCCCTAGCAAAAGGTAAGTTTTTCTAGTATTCAAGCATGCAAGAATCCTAGCTTGAAACTAGAGGTTAGGCGCCATGTTTGGCTGCCATTTTTGGTGAAACTTTGCTAAAGGTTATTGCTCTCTTTTGAAGGTTGATTTAACTGTGCGTTAGTGGACATAAAATCCATGCTGATGGGAGTTGGTTACAAAGGAAGTTAAGTAATTTCCAACTTCCTTGTTATGGTTTTCCTTTATCTCATGTGTATGTTATGAAGTATGCCAAGCCAAAGGGAGATTCGAGAATCCCTTTCCCTTAAGCCAAACAACAACGTAGTGAGCCTCTGAGCTCTAATGTCTCTTTGAACACGATCTATAAATCTTGTTAAGACTCTTAGGTCATTTTCAATTCCTTATGATTTATACAAGTTCAGAATACATGCATTTAAGTGTTATGTTCTAGCTTTACATATTATACATGCTCACTTGCAGTTATGGATAACGAAGAAGGCCTATGCAGGCCGCAGATTTAGTATTCGTCAATTCTATGGTATACATGTTAAATTGACCCAATATACACCATATAATATCAGTTTATGATTATGCTTAAGATTTATTGATTTTACGCCGGAGTGGTACACCGGCTAGAGGTCTTTTTAATGTTACCCGAGTGTGGCACACTGGTTGGATGAATTTTAGCCCAGTGTGGTACACCGGCTGGAGGCATTTTAATTTTTACCCCGTTGTGGTGCGCTGGATTGATGAATTTTATGTAGATTTTATGGTCGAATGACCACCGTTATTCAGTTATAATTTTTATTGTGCAATAGATATTGCATTTACACTTCAATATTGAGTTATTATCTGGTTTTGATTTTCAGGATTCCAGGTTGTTACTATTCCTTATTTTCAGCTCAATTGTCATTATTATCTTATTTTCTTACAGGTTTTAGCCTTACATACTAGTGCATTTTATTCGTAGTAACGTCCCTTCATCTGGGGACCCCTCCTGCAATCATGCTGCCGGTACAGGCTGAGGCTCAGATCATCAAACGCAATAGGAGCCAAATTTCAGTAGAATAATGATATGCTCCTCTCTTCCAGGAGCCATGTCCTAGTTTTGACTATTTTGAGTTTTTTGTACAACATGGGTAGGCTGGGGCCCTATCCCATGCATTTCAGTTTTTTTACTCTGCAGAGGCTGATATGGACCAGTTTGTATAGTAGTTTTTGTTGTGTAGTCATATTGGTTTTCCATTGCTACGTTTAGATTTATTGCAAGCTTGTCGGCTTTCGAGATTGCTTATTCATTATTATTGAGATCTTATGGTTCCAGTATCTATCTTGGTTGGTTTTGACAGGTGGCTCAGTTTGCCTTAGTGTTACGTTTTGAGACTCTATATAGCCGGCTTCTCGATCAATCATGAATCAAGTGTCGATTGCGCCCTAACCCAACTTTGGGGCGTGATAAACTTCATATCGGAGCATTGTTGTGTCCTAGGGAGTCCACAAAGTTGTGTCTAGTAGAGTCTTGCTTATAGGTATGTTGTGCAACATACTTATAATCAGGAGGCTACAATACATTGGAAATTATTTCACTTCTTTTACTAATAGTTCATGCTATAGAGCGAGGTCATAAGTGCTGAGATAACTTAATCATGTTATTGTTTCAAAGTATGCTTTTGATAAGGAAGATGACTATAAGGTCTATTGGCACAGCCATTGGAGAGGGTACTAGTCACCCTCCGGTGGATTACGGAGATAAGTCATAGGCTCAAAGTGAGTCTCCTGCCCCAGGTATTACAGTTCCTCCAACATTGGTTAGAGTAGTGGCAGATAGACCTCGAGCTCCTCCCTTACCAACAGTACCTGAGGGTAGTAGAGTGGCAGACCCTCCCACACCTGTGGTACCTCTAGTTGTTCCAAAAGGACAGGGTCTTGAGGGGGCTGTTAAGCTAATGGCTCATATAGCCGTAGGTTAGGAGCGGTGATTGGAGGCAATAAAGAGACATAGAGGCCAGGCAACTGAGAGTTCCAGGACCCCTGAGTTATTGAGTTTGAGCCCTCATATATTCATTAGATCATACCCAAACGAGGATCCTCAAGATATTATTGATCAGACATATAGGGTGTTGAAGGTGATGCAAGCTACAATAACTGAGGAAGTAGAGTTGGCGGCCTTCAAACAACGTGATGTGGCTACTATCTACCCCGAGAGCTTCAATAGGCTCGAGCTGAGTAGTTTTTTCACCTAGAGCAGGGTAGTATGAGTTTGTGTGAGTATTGTTTTTAGTTTAGTTCTCTTTCTAGGTATGCTCCGCACAGAGTTATGATGATAGAGGATAGAGTTCATCGGTTTGTGTTGGGGTTGGGGCTTCATATATCTTGAGATTGTTTGGCGGTATCCACTTAGGAGAACATGGTCATTGAACAAATTTAGGCTTTCACCCAGAGGGTGGAGGATTTGGTTCATCAATTACGGGATTCTCGGAGATAGTAGGAGAAAAGGAAGAGAGCTAGAATCGTAGGTCCTTACAAAGGGTCGCGGGTGATCAAAGGGCTCAGTCATCTAGGTAGTCAGTTAGTCCTGTAGGGAGTTCCCTACCTCAGTTTCAAGGATAGAGAAGAGAGAAGGGCCCAATTTTGTCTAGCTCTCAATGACAGGAGCGGGCGAGGGAGAGGAGACCACCATTTACGCCTTGTCCTCAGTGCGAGAGATCTCATTTATGTCAGTGTCATCAGGGGAAAAATGTGTGCTATTGTTGTGGGCATCCAGGGCGCTTTATAAGGGATTGATTAGATAGGGTCAAGGCGGATCAGGCGCGATCAGAGAAATCAACGGTTGCTTTGTCATCCTCCATTCGACCTCCCAGACCTAATCCCCAGGTGGCAGCAGGTCATGGCAGAGGTAGAGGGAGAGAGGCTACTGGTTCCAGGGCAACCCAAAATTGATTTTATGCTTTGGGTGGTCAGCAGGACCAGGAGGCCTCACCTGATGTTGTTACAAGTATTTTGATTATTCATTCTCATGCATTGTATGTCTTTTTTGATCCTGGTTCTACACTCTCTTATGCTACACCATTGGTTGCGAGTCCGTATGAGACAGTCCCTGAGATATTATCTATACCATTTTTTGTTTCTAGACCAATTGGAGAATTTGTGTTAGCTAGATGAGTTTACCTGCACTGTATAATATTTATATGCGATATTTCAACCTTAGCTTATCTAGTTGAGCTTGAAATGGTTGATATTGATGTCATTATGGGTATGGATTGGTTGGTGCATGTTATGCTAATGTTGATTGCAAAGCCAACGTTTTTAGATTCAATTTTTCTAGCGAGCCAGTCCAGGAATTGTAAGGTAATGCCTCTATGCCTGAAGGTAAGTTTATTTCATACCTTAAGGCTCAGAAGTTGATATCCAATGGATGTATTTGTCACTTGGTTTGGGTATGAAACTTGGAATGTGAGCCTGTAACTCTCCAGTCAATTTCTACTTTAAATGAGTTCCCCGAGGTCTTTCCATAGGATTTTCCTAGAATTCCTCCTGAAAGGGAGATAGATTCTGCTGTTAATCTATTTCTAGGTACACTAGTCTGAAGCTGAATACAATCTATGCCTGAAAAGCCTCTACGTTTGATGAGTTGATGGGACAAGACCTCAACTAACTCTCTAAGTCTTAAACTGGAAATATGTAAACATAACTGAATGGAAAGGGGCCCCCGACAGATGAGGACTCACCAATAGAAGCTGGATGCTAACTCAAAAACTGGCTAGTGATGGGGCTGGGTCTAAAGATCGGAGTCTGTATCATAGAATGATACAACATAGAGTATGGGTCTGTACGTGGAATGTACCGAGTATGCAAGGTAAGTAAAACCGCTTAAATAAGTAAAATATTTTAAAACATGCATAATATAAAACATAATCAAGATAAGAATTTGAGAGCAGGGCTTGCATGCTATTTTCTGAAATCATGACCTGAACATAACTGAACATCATAACTAAATAGAATGACCCAAAGATGACGTCTCATAATCATAAGTAAAACTGAACATTGGGTTGAACCTGCTTTAGAACACACACACATATATATATACATATATATATCATGAATGAGAAACATTCATAACTGAAATCATGAGGAACAATGGGAGACTTGTCTTATAACCAACATTACCATGATAGTGCTTACATGGTCCCGACTATCACACTCAAGTGGGCAGAACCGTCCAAATCCCTGCCATGGCGAAGACACTACCATGATATGGATATCAAGTTGAAGGCCCCTTAAGGCAGGGAAAAGCTCCAAAGGAGGTCCCAAATAATCCAATCATACCTACGTTGGCCGTAGTTCTGAGGCATAGGTTTGGCTGACCCTTAAGAAACTTGGTGGTAGACACTACTCCCAAAAACATGCATATGCTCTCTATCGTTTTTTAATGAAGCTGACCATTGTCTAGTGACAAAGTTGAATAATCATGTACATATAAAATCTAAAATCATACATCAGGAGCCTTGGCTCAAACTATACCACAAGATGAACATAATTGTGAGGCTTTACATCAAAATCATGTGGTAAGCTAATTGACATGAAATCATAAATGATACTTGAACATATGGGCTTGCCTAATATTTTACCATTCTCGAAAATACTTTATTCACTTGAGAACATGATCATAGACATGGGTACCTTGAAACATGCTTTTCTCATAAATATCTCATCATACTTGAAAATACATCACGGATCTCAACTTTCATGAACTCCTCATAGATGGGCATTAAAACTTATAAAACTTGAAAACATGAGTTATAATTGAAAACATTGTAAAACTTGCCGATGAATCAAAATTCAATAATAGAAACATACTTAGATCATGCCCATAGAAGAAACTTAGGAAATTCATGCATTGGGTTAAAGCCCCATAGCCACATATAGATTTTCATGAATCAGAGAGGGATTGGGCATGGGTGTGAACAAATTCACTCATTCATAACCTTCTGTTACACCCCAAATTTTTTTTTTATGATTATTTGATGGTTATATTTCATATTAAGGGGATTATGGATTGTATGTTGTCCGTAGGTGAGGAGGGAAACATGTGCAAAGGGAAAAAAGCGAAGAGTATGTGAAGTTTGTAAATAAGGGTAAAATTTGAATAGGCATATCTCCAAATATATAATGAATCAGAGGTCCTATATCCTATCAAATTAAAGATATTTGAGTCTAGTATACAGTGAAAAAAACTGTTCATCAATCGGAGTTTGGAGTACAAAGTTATGCTCGTTTGAAGAAAGCACCGATGGCTAGAAAAGCGCCCATGCGCGGGGGCGCCGAGACAGGCAGGCAGCAGGCGCGCACGTGCGAGGGCACGTCGCACGGGCGTCGCACGCGGGCACCGCCCAGCTTTCCTATATGAAGTAATTTTGAGCTAAAAAGCTCATTTCTACTCTGTTTCACTTCATTTTTTTAAAAAATTCACAGAATTAAGAGCTCCATCCAATGCTGAAAACAAACCCCAGGTAATAAGTTGTATGGATAGGTCAAATTTCCTTATTCTCCAAGCTTGGAAATGGTTTCTTATGTTGTGAGCTTCTAATTGTCGAGTTGCTGCATTTTTGGTTGCCAAGATGCTTCGTTTTTGGGCAGTAGGGAGGTGAAGTTCTACCTTCATATTGGTGAGAGTTGAGTACAAAATGTGGTGGTGTTTTTACTCTTTAAATTATCATTAATTAACAAGTTATGTTGGAGGTGAAATTTGAATTTATGTGTTGCGTGGGTGTGTGTTGTTGCTGCGGTTTGGCAGCATGGTTGCTACATTTTTGGAACGGAATTTAGCTGAAGAGGAACCCCTTATGGGCAGGGGATATACACAAGTGAAAGGTAGGTGTTCCTACTTGGTTTATCCACTCAAATTCGCAATCTAAAGTAAGGAAATGACATAAAGTCAATATGTGTTTTATGTGATATTTGACTGAGGTTTCTGCCCCTTTTTGGGAGGTTGTTACGGATGTATAGATGCTGAAATTTATCCAAAATATGGAAGGAATACACCACAAATTTGGGGAGGTTAAACACCAAAAGCACGTAAGAGAAACTCTCTTTAATTGCCTCAAGTTTAAGACGCCTAAGGTACGTAGGATTGCTGAAAATTATATTATAATGTGGCTGTTTGTTTTTACGTTTTGGGACATGAATTGTGACTGGGAACTTGGCATAAACAGTACTCATTCCATGTAGTGTAAGTAAGGAAGTTGAAGGTGTCGTAGTTTCTATCAAACGGAAGAAATTGGCTAAAAAGACGCGACGAACTGAGGTATGTAAAGGCGTCCCTTTCCTTGTTTTTCAAGCACGACACTATGTTATTGAAAGGATCGATATTCCAATGTTCTTAAAATAATATTGAGGAATGTATGATCCTTTCCAAATGGTTGGAACTACTTGGCATAAAGCTTGAATTGTTAAGAATGGTTGAAACGAACAAACGTGAAGGGAAAGGCGTAATTTTTATACAATTGTTGCCGGAATTTTAAATCGAGTCTGAAGTCCCCTTAACGTGGGCACCATGAGCTTGTCCTTTTCAGTATATTGTATATGTGATGTTGAATATATGTTAAGATCTGGTCACTTAGTGAAATTGGTACGAAATGCTAAGACGTTTAGCAAAAGAGTTATAAATTAAGTGGTTTATGTTGAGTATGTGTTACGTTGATGAATAACCACTAAAGTGTTAACCTTCTACGAAATAATTAGAGTTGAACGTCTGCAAAATAGTAACTTATGTTGAGAAGCTCTCTGCTATACCCCTAAAGGATTATGTTAAGTTAT
>JACEIK010003409.1:135999-146901 GCA_018107945.1 Datura stramonium | reverse complement strand
CATTTTTCCTGCAAAACAACGCTAATCATGTTGGTTAGTATAAATTCACATTTTAACTACAAATTACATGAGAATGCACAAATATCGATGGGTAAACAAGGCGAAATGAAGCATTTGAGTATCACTTGGGCATATAATTCTGCCCAAGATCAGGAGTTCGATGTATACACCCCATAAATAGGACCCAATTGACCTTGCCAGGGTATAAAGACATGAATTGGAACATAACAAATGTCTGGGGCCAATCAGGCCAAGTAATACTATAACCTACGCTGGCAACGTTGTTCTGGGAACCTGGGTGAACTGGAACTCCGAACCACTCAGTGTTAAGTCCTACTCCCACTGGGAAACCTAAACTATACTACTAGACTGATAGCTCGAAATTGGAGTCCAAGACTTGTCAGGGACATATAACTGAAAGTACCCTAAGAGTCTTAGTGGTAAGAGCTACTTACTCTAGAAGTGTTGTAACCGTCTAAGAACAATTTGTAAATTGAACTGGGGTCCTGAGGCTGGTCAGAGCTATATATCTAAAATGTCATGACCGCCTAATGGACCAATAAACTTTATTCTAAGTCTAATTCGGATAACTTGGAGGCACCACTGACACCTCGGGAAAAGACTGAAGTCAAACAGGTCAGTTGACAATTTCTATAATGTTTTGAAGAGGTTCTACATTCTATCTGAACTAAACTACTAAGCATCTAATAGAGAACTCAACTGATTCCAACAACACGGGAAATTTCATAATATAGCGAAATTTCAAGAATTAAAGTAATCTCATCCTATAGGGCTAAAATCATTCTCATAAATGGAATAATTTCTCAATATATATATAATAACAATTACTAGGAAATTCAGCCCAAAACATACTTCACAAACTAGATGGAATTTAATACACAAAAAATGTTTACTCGAGAATTTAGGGCTGTAAATCACTTGCCAAGAACATCAACAATTTACTTAAGAACTGATAAAGATCATATGAATAATAAACATGGATAATAACCCAATTGAAATTAAAAAACAAACAACAAGAAAATCTTTTTCACATTCAAAAATCTCAAGCCTAAACTGATAGAGAAATTATGAGAGAATTTTGGAGGGGACACAATGAAAGGACAATTACCTTGTTGAATTCCCACATACCTAGCTAAGAATTCCCTGAAGAAGAAGACCTGAGCTATTGCGATGATGGAAAACTGTAAGCCTAGTTGAGTGTTTTTTGAGAGAACTTTCAATAAGTTTTTTTTGAGAGTAAACGTTTGAATGAGGAGAGGAACCATCCAAACCCTCTAATTAAAGTATGAATTTAGGTTCAAAACATCATAGTTTAAAGATTAGGAGAATAGAAAATTACTAAATAGCACTTAAAAATCACTGGGAAAACTTCCAGTTGACCTTAACGGGTGACCTAACGAGTCATGGTGGCTGATCACGACTTATGGTCACATCCATTGAGTACTCTGCCCGGATTTCCCGGTAGGTCACCATGAGGGACCTAATGAGTTGTGGTCACCAGTCATGGACCTCACTACCTCACTTCTGAAGTTCTATATTAGGCTTTACGACGAGTCACCTGATGAGTCGTTGCCACTAATGATGACTCGTGGTGACACTCATTAGGTGCAGTGTCTAACAACTGACTAGGGCTAATAATAGGGGACATAACGAGTCGTTATAGGTGACCATGACTCGTGGTCACCATCCATAAAGTGCACTGCTTCCCACTTCACACTTCCAATTCCTCCTTCCCACGACCGACCTAACGAGTCATTAGGTCTCAATATTACTCGTTAGGTGGGTCATCTTGAGACATTTTCTGCAGATTTTTTGGATTTTCTGTCGTTGAGTTTCTAGGGTATTACAATGCATCATGATAAGGTTATAGCATATGCTTCCAGGTAGCTAAAGGTTCATGAGAAGAACTACTCAACTCATGATCTGGAATTGGCGGCGAGGGTATTTTCCTTGAGGATGTAGAGACACTATTTGTACAGGGTTCATGTAGATGCGTTTACGAACCAAAAGAGCCTATAATATGTGTTTACCCAGAAGGATCTAAACCTATGAAGGAGGTGGTTGGAGCTACTCCAGTATTATGATATAAGTGTCTTTTCCAATCTAGGTAAGGCCAATATAGTAGCATACATAATTAGTAGACTCTCTATGGAAAGAGTGTCCCATGTAGATGGGGGAAGGAAGGAGCTTGTGAAGTATGTGCATTGACTTACAAGGTTGGGAGTTTGTTTAGTTGACTCGATCGATGGCAGTGTTATTTTCCAGAATGGATCAGAATCATCCTTGGTGACTGATGAAAAAACTAGACAAGACGAAGAGCCTATTTTGGTAAATTTAAATAAAGTCGTTTAGAATTAGAAGTTAGAGGCCTTCTCCAAAGGAGGAGATGGTGTCGTTCAATATCAGGGATGCTTGTGTGTTCCGGATGTTGATGATTTGAGAAATTGGATGTTGCATGAGGCTCATGGTTTCAGATATTCGATACATCCTGGTGCCACCAAGATGTACCGTGACCTATGGGAAGTCTATTTGTGGAATGACATGAAGAAGGGCATAGAGGAGTTTGTGGCTAAATGTCCAAATTGTCAGCAAGTGAAGTTTGAGAATCAAAGACTGAGAGGTGTGCTTCAATACATCAGTATCCCTACTTGGAAGTGGGAGGAGATTAATATGGACTTCATCACAGGGTTACCTCACACTCTTCGACAGTATGACTCCATTTGGGTGGCTGTGAGCATGTTGACCAAAGCCACTTATTTTCGATGGTAAGGTAGAGTAGACTATTCAGACTCTCGAGTTCATGTTAAAAACGTATATGATTGAGTTCAAGGGTAGTTGGGATGATCATTTTCCTCTCATTGAGTTTGCATATAACAACAACTACCATTCCAGTATTCAGATGGCTCTATTTGAGGCTCTCTATGGGCGTAGATGTAGATGACCTATTGGTTGGTTTGAAGTCGGCGAAGCTACAATGATAGGACTGAATTCAGTCCATGAGACTATGGAAAAAGTTTAGCTCATAAGGGATAGATTGAAAATAGCCCAGAGTTGCAAAAATCCTATGCAGATGTGACAAGGAGGGAACTTGAGTTTGAAGTTGAATATTGGGTATTTCTAAAGGTGTCTCCCATGAAGGGAGTGACGAGGTTTGGGAAGAAATGAAAACTCAGTCCCCGTTATATTGGCCCGTACCAGATTGTGAAACGTGTTGGCAAGGTGGCATATGAATTGTGGTTGCCCTCAGAATTAGCTTCAGTTCATCTTGTTTGTCATGTATTGTCTGTCAAAGAAGTGTTTGAGTGATCCAGCTATGGTTGTTCCGGTGGAGAGTGTTGGTGTTAAGGACAGCCATAGTTATGAAGAGGTTTTGGTGAAGATACTAGATCGGCAGGTTCGTAAGCTAAGGAACAAAGAAGTACCTCGAGTTAAGGTTTTATGGAGGAATCAACATGTCGAGGGAGCTACATGGGAAGCCGAACTAGATATGATGGCTTTAGATACTAACATCTATTCCCTTCCATCTTAGTTTTAGCTTGAGGTATCAATTTTTTTCCCTAAACTCTATTCAGTTTCATGTTCAGCTCATGTATCTCAGTTTCTTTTAAGTAAAACATGTATGTATGATTCATGAATTCTGTTCAGTTATGTAGTTTAGTGTGGAGGTAGTCATTCTTTCAATTTTCAGCTTATATTATCAGTATTTGAATATGATGATTGCGTTTCTCTGCTTTTTCGCATGATATTAAAAATTCAAGGATGAATGTTCCCAAAGGGGAGATATTGTAATCCTAAGATCAAACTTTGGAGTTGAAATAGAGAAAACAAGATTTTCTGCACTAGGTCATAGAATGAGTCATCTGACCGAGTCATCTTGTGACCCGTCAGGATGACCACGTGTCATTAAGTGACTCATGGTGAAGTGTATGACTTAAGTTGGAAATTCAGGTTTTAGGTCACCACGGACATGACCACGAATCTTGGTCAGCACCATGACTCGTTGAGTCAGTCGTGGTCAAGGTTGGTGGAAGGAAAGAGAATTTTGGGCAGTAAGTGCAATGAGAGGTGACCACGAGTTGTGGTTAGTAGTAACGACCCGTTATGTTCCCCGTGGTGAGAACCAGTTGAAGTTTTGGCGGTGTACTTGACGACTTGTGGCCAAGACTCGTGACCAGTGGTAACGACTCATCCAGTCCCTCGTTGGGACTAGTAGTCTATTTTTCCCTACAAGTTTAGTAAGGGCTTTTCCGTAATTCCTATGATCCTAAGGCCTAAACTACTTCGTTTTACACTATGAATAGTGAGTTTTAAGATGGGTAAGTTCATCCTAAGCTATTCCTAATTAATGGATGCAAGCTTAGAAGTCTAAAGAGGTGATCAAGCTTAACTCCTTCCAAGTTCTTCACAATTCATCCTTGGGCAATCAGAGGAGTTGTAGAATCAGATTCTCTCAGGTATGTAGGGTTATGAATGGGTGAATTTGTTCACACCCATGCCCAATACCTCTCTAATTCATGAAAATCTATATGTTGATCCTATGGGTTTTTACCCAATGCATGAATTTTCTAAGTTTCTACCATGGGTATGATCTAAGCATGTTTCTATTGTTGACTTTTTATTCATGGGAAAGTTTTACAGTGTTTTCAATTATAAATCATGTTTGCAAGTTTTATAAATCATTATGCCTATCCATGAAAGTTCATGAAAATTGAGATCTATGATGTATGTTCAAGTATGATGAGATATTGATGATGAAAAGTATGTTTTCAAGTTACCCATGTATATGATCATGTTTTCAAGTGAATAAATTATTGCCAAGCATGTTTAAGTATTGGGAAAGCCCATATGTTCAAGTATGATTTATGATTTCACGAATTAGCTTAGTACATAGTTTTGGAGTCAAGACTTCAAATTATGTTCAGTTTGTGGTATGGTTTTAGCTAAGGCTCCTCATGTTATAATTTCAGATTATGTATATATATGATTATTCTGCTTCATCACTAGACGATGGTCAGCATTGTTGAAAAATGATGGAGAACATATGCATATTTTTGGGAGTAGTGTCTAGCATCGAGTAGGCTAAGTGCAATACCCCGAAAGTGCCTAAGATTAGAACCAGGATCTATAATTTGAAAATTGGCTGAAACTGGGAAAAACCCATAGGACAGAAGACCCAACGGATCGTTGGCCCAACCAACGACCCGTTGGAAACAGTCGTGGGAAGGGCCAGGTCTGGTGACAGTGGAAACAACGAGTGATGTAACGACTCATTGTTTGGAACAATGACTCGTCATTTGTAACTATGGTGGGTACTGGACTTCAGGATTAAGGGATATAACAGGCCATCCCAAGACCCATCGTAAGAGGTAATGGGTCGTGGCCACGAGTCGTCGTATGGGATGTTAATATTTTCCAGTGGACCTAACGGAAGGTAACCACGACTCGTTTGAGGTAGCAACAAATCATGTTGAGGCTTGTTGTGGGGAAAAGTACAAGATATGCTGGAGGAAACAACAATCAAATCAATGACCCGTTGAATGTAAGGATAACTCGTCCTGTTGAGTCGTGGGATCAGAACTGAGATCAGGAAGTTGGAAGTGCAGATGATGGATGGATACCACGAATCGTGGTATCCTCCAACGACTTGTTGGTACGTCTGTTAGTTCACCCAGTGCATATTATAATGGTTTTTCATTAAGGATATTTTCGTCATTCCTATGCTCTAAGGTCCTAAACTACATCGTTTTAAGTTATTTTCTGAGTGTATTAGAATAGGTTAAGCCCTTGTAGCCTATTCATTCTCATGCATGCAAAGTTAGAAAAGTTTCGAGATGATCAAGCTAGTTTTCAAGGTGTTCTTCATCGATTTCCCTTTGGGCTTTAAAGGAGTGGTGAGAATTGATATTACCCAGGTATGTAGGCTCATGAATGGGTGTTTCATTCACACCCATGCCCAATCTCTCTTAATTCATGAAATTTGATTAAAAATCATATGGGGTTTTGACTTAAATCTTGTGGAATTCTAATGATCTATTAACTAGTTATTTTCTTTGGTGATTTATATTATATTTTCTGAATTACGATAGGATTCTACAACTATTTATATATTAAAATTATGGATTTCAATTTCTCCTAAATTAATCCTAATTATGCATGTTCTATGATGAACCGAGTTATGATCTTTACTTAAATTATTGATATTCATAAACCCATCATGATTTATGATTTGAAATATGGATTTATTCAAATACCCATTATGATTTGAGGATTTGCAAAGTACATGTATGATCTACAAGTATGCTGGATCCCATGATTTTCGAATTATGTTTTTGGCCGACTCACGGGCCTTAACCTCATGGCTAGTTCACTAATTTACAAGCATGTTTATGATTATCATGAATTAACTAGCCTATGAATCTCATGCATATTATACCATGAGAACAATATATGTTTTGGGAGTAGTACTTAACACCAAGTAGGTTTGAGGCATAGGTTCTACCCCGAATCTCAAAACTACGTGCCACTGTAGGACATGATGGGACCTCTCTTGTGATTGTCCCCTTTCCCTAATGGGCCCTTTTCATGGTTATATCACGCCTTTCATGGTTATAACCTTAGCAAGGTACGAACTCCCTCCTGACTATGGTTAGAGGTTGAGCTCCATATGTGCTAGTATTGGGTATGTCGGTTATGAGAACTTTCATTGTTCCTCATAATTTATGCATGTTTATGATTATGTATATTGTCTCAATACATGTTCAATAATGTTTTTATCTTATGATTATGACTACGAATTAATTATGAATGTATTTAAACCTTGAGCCTTATGTTATCATATGTTATTTATCTTATGAGTATGTTGTGCTACTTTTATGATCATTTATGAGCTTTTTATATATTTTTAAATATCCTTTTTACTTACCTTGAATACTCGATACTTTCCACGAACTGACCACATACTTTCTATGCTATATCATTTAATGATAAAGGACCCGGCTCTCAGGCTAGTCCCCACCAGTAGTACCTTTCAGAGTTAGCTATCAGACCTTTTGGTGAGTCCTCATGTTCTGAGGGCCATATGTTCAGCCAGTGATGTTTCTTTTGTTTCAGTTTTTTTTGTCGGGTTAGTTAGGGAATGTTGTCCCTTCAACCCATCTGGTATGATAGAGAGTTTCAGAGTGATTATAGTACTCAGCTGACATGTATCTTTAGTGTGTTGCGCTTATCATGCTATGTTATGTTCCGTTTATGTTCTTGCTATATCGCTTCTTAAGTATTCCTCTTTAGGTGTTATGAGGTTAGACGAATGTTCATGCCATGGGTCGACTTGGAGTATCTCGGGCCTCCTTATCCCGTGTTGCGGTCCGGGCCTCCGTTCGGATCGTGACAAACTTGGTATCAGAGCAATAGGTCTGAAGTGTCTTAGGGTGTCTGAAAGCCGCGTTAAGTAGAGTCTTTTTCATGGGTGTAAAGCGCGCCACACTAATGAAGAAGAGGCTACGAGACATTTAGGAAATGTTCCCTTTTTTCATGATCTATGTCGTGCGATGAAAAGACTTTTTATCCTTCTAATTCGTGTTATTCACGATTGCAGAATCCTAGCTCCTCGAAGAATGAATTTTAGAAGAAATGGGAATGATGAAGGCCATGAGGATGGAAACGGTAATAGGCACCAGCAAGCCCCACCAGTTAAGGAGCACCAGGCACCATAGCTAGTTTCCCATGCTGAGTTTCGGGCAGCTATCCATATGCTTGAGCAGGCCTTGACCGCTCAGGTCAATTAGTAGGTTTTTGTGCATATTCCACAGAATGGCAATGCGGCGGTTGCTCGGTTCAGAGATTTCTTGAGGATGAATTCGTCGGAGTTCCTGGCGTCCATGGTAGATGAGGACTCGCTTGACTTCATTGACGAGATTCTAAAGATCACCCAGGTCAGGGGGGTGACAAATGGAGAGTGTGTTGATTTGGCCTCTTATTAGCTGAAAGAGGTGGCACATATTTGGTTCAAGCAATGGAGAGATGCTAGGGTGGTTAGAGCAGGCCCTATAGGTTGGGAAGAGTTTCATGCGGTCTTTCTGGATCGGTTCTTCCCTCGTGATATGAGGGAACTGAAGGCGGCCGAGTTTCTAAATCTGAAGTAGGGTGATATGTTAGTTCAATAGTATGCTCTAGAGTTCACCCGTTTATCCAAGTATGTGACAGAGTTGGTGGAAGACCATAGGGCTCTAGTGAGCCGATTTGTGCATGGAGTGGCGGACTACCTGGATAAGGATTGTAGGATCGCCATGATGCATCGAGATATAGATTTTCCCTGTATAGTATTGCATGCCCATCAGATGGAGTCAGTGTATCAAAGGCAGAGAGAGGAAAAGAGGACCAGCACATAAAATTATGGGACTTCTCAGGCTAGATGCGAGGGTGGACAGCGCCAGTAGTCTCAGCACAGGTCTTTTTCTCCAGCACCATGATCAGCTAGTACACCATTTAGATCACGAGGGTATCGGAGAAGCATGGCTTTAGATTCTAGAGGCCAAGGTGGCAAGCAGATAGAGCACACTTTCCCAACTTGTGCGGGGTGCGGCAAGAATCACCAAAGAAGGTTCCTAGTTGGCATAGATGCTTGTTTCGAGTGTGGCAAACCTGGACACCGACTCAGCAATTTCCCTTCGGCTAGATCAATGAACGGCGGAGCCCAAATTCTAGCCGCTAGCTCAGCTGCTCCAACGGCACGTCCCCCTCAGTAGGGTGCCTTAACTAGCTTAGCAGGTGATCAGTTCCAAAACAGGTTCTATGCCCTTGCGACCCGTCAGGAGTAGGAGACTTCACTAGATGTGGTTACTAGTATGTTACATGTGTTTCATCTTGATGCTTATGCTTCATTAGATCCAGGGGCTACCTTGTATTTTGTGACACCTTACATTGCTAGTAGCTTTGGAGTTAATCCCGAGACTCTATCAGAACCATTTTCAATTTGTACTCCTCTAGGTTTTTCAACTGTAGCTAGGCGGGTGTATAGAGGATTCCCGATCTCCATATTACATAAAGTCACGTCCATAGACCTTATAGAGTTAGCCATGACTGACTTTGATATTATTCTTATGATAGATTGGTTGTATGGGTGTTATGCTTCTATTAATTGTAGAACCCGTGCGGTGGAGTTTCTTTTTCCAGTGAGTCAGTCTTGGAGTTGAAGGGTAGTTCGGTCGTGCTCGTAGGTCGTTTTATTTCAAATCTTAAGGCCAAGAAGATGATATCCAAGGGTTGTATGTATCATCTAGTTAGGGTTAAGGATGTTGAGTCCGAGACTCCGACTATCCAGTCAGTTTCAGTGGTGCGTGAGTACTTAAAAGTGTTCCCTAATGACTTACCAGGCATTCCTCCTCAGAGGGAAGTTGATTTTAGTATTGACCTTCTACCCGACACGTAGCCTATATCTATCCCACCTTACAGGATGGCTCCAGCTGAGCTAAAGATATGGAAAGGACCTGTTAGATAAGGGTATGATTAGACCGAACAAGTCTCCATGGGGTGCACCAGTCGTATTTGTCCGAAAGAAGGATGGTTCCCTTCGGATGTGCATCGACTATTGGTAATTGAACAAAGTCACTATCAAGAACAAGTATCCTCTACCCAGGATTGATGATTTATTTGATCAGCTTCAAGGTGCCAAGTATTTTTCAAAGATAGATCTCCGATCCGGGTATCATCTTCTCAGAGTTCGGGTGTGCGATATCCCGAAGATAGCCTTCAGGACGCTGTATGGTCATTATAAGTTTGTAGTTATGTCTTTTGGACTAACGAATGCTCTTGTAGCTTTTACGGACTTGATGAACAGGGTGTTCAAGCCATACTTGGATATGTTTGTGATTGTGTTCATCGATGACACTCTGATATACTCTCGGAGCGAGGAGGAGCATGCTGCACATTTGCGAATATAGCATCAGACTCTCAGGGATCATTAGTTATATGCCAAATTCAGCAAGTGTGAGTTTTGGTTGAACTCCATAGCATTTATGGGCCATGTGGTTACAAGTGAGGGTATAAAGATGGATTCTCATAATATAGAGGTGGTAAAGAATTATCCTAGACCGGTGAATCCTTTGGATATTCGGAGTTACTTGGGTTTAACAGGATATTATCGGAGGTTTGTTGAAGGTTTCTCATCCATTGCGGCACCTTTGACCAAATTCACGTAGAAGAATGTTACACCCCAGAATTTTTTTGATGATTATTTGATGGTTATATGTCATATTAAGGGAATTATGGGTCGTATGTTGTCCGCAGGAGAGGAGGGAAACATGTGCAAATGGAAAAGTGAAGCGTATGTGAAGTTTGTAAATAAGGATCAACTTTAAATGGACATATATCCAAATACATAATGATTCATAGGTCCAATAACCTATCACATGAAAGATATTCGAGTCTAGTTTACCGTAAAAAAAACCACTCGTCAATCGGAGTTCGGAGTAAAAATTTATGCTCGTTTGAAGACAGCACCGTTGGCTAGAAAAGCACCCATGCGCACGGCCGCCGAGACAAGCAGGCAGCAGGCGAGCGCGGGGGCCCGAGGGCACGTCGCACGGGCGCCACACGCAGGCACCGCCCAGCCTGCCTATAGGAAGTAATTTTGAGCTAAAAAGCTCATTTCTTCTCCGTTTCACCTCATTTTTTTGTCAAAATTCGCAGAATTAAGAGCTCTATCCAATGGTGAAAAGATATCCCAGGTAAGAAACTTCACTCTTTTCTCTTTGGGGCTTTGAAAAGAGAACCTTGGAAGGAATTCATGACTTGTTGTTGTCTTGTGGTTTATTGTGGTATTGCTGCATTTTTAGATGATTCTAGGCAGAGGAAACAGTAGGAGTTTACTCCTACTTTAGCTGA
>JACEIK010003409.1:96222-134280 GCA_018107945.1 Datura stramonium | reverse complement strand
CTCAGCTAACTAAATACGAGTTTATACGTTAGACAGAAGTCTCATACGTTGTATGTCTGTAATTCAGCTCTCAGCTCTACGTATATGTTAAGCATTATGATAATAACTCCAAGCTTCAAGTTATAGGTCCCATGTTCTCCTGCAAATAAGGCAAATGAATTGAGAACTACATGTGCTCATCGACGTGATAAGTTATGCAATGAAATTCCAGGTATAGTTGTCGATACATGTAAAGGAACCACCCGGTGGGTAGTATATATATGTAGTTCCCAGATGTCAAAGGATTGTATAGAAATGGGAATCTATGTGCTTCCACTCAAGCAATACATTAAATTGGTAAGACTATCTATAAGATATTGCTTGTAAGTCTTATAAAATTCTTATGTATGCTAAACCTCCTGATGGTCCGTCGAGTCACTGAGTTGACATGTTTGTATATAATTTGATAGCTTTACGTGATACATGTGCACATTTTCTAATTTTACATGGTATATGTGCTCACTTGTATTTATATGTTACGAAAGAGACTGATTATGACCATAGATTAAGCATTTGTCATTTCAATGCTACACTTGTTAAATTGAATCAATATAAGCTTTATCGGCTCTATTAATGATTATAATTGAGAATTTTTTTATTTTACCCCCGTATTGCACACCGGCTGGAGATGTTTTTATTTTACCTCGGTATTGCACACCGGCTGTAGATGTTTTTATTTTACCCCGGTATTGTACACCGACTGAAGATATTTTTATTTTACCCCGGTGTGGTACCTCGCTGGAGATATTTTTATTTTACCCCAATGTGGTACACCGGCTGGAGATCTTTTTATTTTACCCCGATGTGGTACATCGGCTGGAGATATTTTTATTTTACCCTAGTGTGGTACACCGGCTGGATGAATTTTATATATGGATTTACGGTTGGCTGGTCGCTGGCATTATAGTTATAGTTTCTTTCTTATGCATTTCTAATTCCATTTTCATCTTATTATAAAGTTATTATCAGGTTTCAGTTTCCAGGATTCCAGGTTGTTACCATTCCTTATTCCTGGTTCAGTTATCTTGAGTTCAGTTATGTTATAACAAGTTGATATCAATTACAGGTTGCAGAGTTCCAGATTATATTTATCCTTTACATGTTTATGTGCTAAGTTAGTTATTATAGGATTGTTATCTCATGGTTACAGTTTCAGCCTTACATACCAGTACATTTCATTCGNTAATTGCATTTTCATCTTATTATAGAGTTATTATCATGTTTCAGTTTCCAGGATTCCAGGTTGTTACCATTCCTTATTCCTGGTTCAGTTATCTTGAGTTAAGTTATGTTATAGTAAGTTGATTTCAATTACAGGTTGTAGAGTTCCAGGTTATATTTATCCTTTACATGTTTATGTGCTAAGTTAGTTATTACAGGATTGTTATCTCATGTTTACACTTTCATCCTTACATACTAGTACATTTCATTCGTACTTACGTCCCCTTTCTTGGGGACCTTTGTTCGTGCCGCAGGTGCAGGCAGAGGTCAAGATGGCCATTTGAGTAGCAGTTCGTGAGATCAACAGATGGTTGGTA
This sequence comes from Datura stramonium, assembly GCA_018107945.1. Lineage (NCBI taxonomy): Eukaryota > Viridiplantae > Streptophyta > Magnoliopsida > Solanales > Solanaceae > Datura > Datura stramonium. The sequence goes on along the minus strand of JACEIK010003409.1, from coordinate 132,703 downwards.
AGCTCCTTTCTTCCTTGAGATAGGGCCTAGTTATTTATTCTTGAGTTTTGAGATATGGTTATGGGTAGGTCAGAGCCTTGTTCCGACCATTAGTCAATTTACTCTTTAGAGGCTTTGTGGACTTAGTGTGTACAATGGTATTCTATTTGTTGCCTCGTCGGCTTTTTGTTGTTAAGTTTAGCATACTCTTAGCCTTGTTTGCATTTCAGTTGTTTACCCTGTATTGTTGAGACATTATGGGTCGAATTTGTGCTCCAGTTGATTGTGACAGGTGGCCTGGACGGCCTAAGTGTTACAGTTACAAATGTCATATAGCCGGCTTTCCAGTCAGTCAGGTATGCGGAGCCAGTCGCGCCCCCCGCCGCCCCAGTTATGGGGCGTGACAAAGAAGGTGAAGTTACAATGGTCAGAGGCTTGTGAGAAGAGCTTCCAAGAGTTGAAGACTCGACTTACTTCAACACTAGTGTTAACTCTCCCGGAGGGTACTGATGGTTTCGTGGTGTATTGTGATTCTTCCAGAATAGAACTTGGGTGTGTATTGATGCAACGTGGGAAATTGCTAGCATATACCTCTACACAGTTGAAAGTCCATGAAAAGAATTATCCGACCCATGATCTTGAATTGGCCATGGTGGTATTCGCAATGAAGATATGGCGACATTATTTGTATGGGGTCCACATGGATGTGTTTACGGATAGTAAGAGCTTACAATATGTGTTCACTCAGAAGGATCTCAATCTTCGACAAAAGAGGTGGTTGGAACTACTCAAGGGCTACGATATGAGTTTCCTTTACCATTCGGGTAAGGGTAATGTAGTAGAGGATGCACTTAGCAGACTCTGTATGAAGAATGTGGCCAATGTGGATGAGGGGAAGAGGGAGCTAGTGAAAGATGTGCATCGACTCGCTAGGTTGGGAGTGAGGTTGGTTGACTCGGCTGATGGCGGTGTTGTTGTCTAGAACAGATCAGAGTCGTCCTTGGTGACTGATGTGAAAGCTAGACAATATGAGGACCCGATTTTTGTAAAGTTGAAGGAAGCCATTCAAAGTCAGAAGGTTGAGGTCTTCTCCCAAGGAGGAGATGGTATACTTCGGTACCAGGGTCGCCTATGTGTTCCAGATATTGATAATTTGAGGAGCTGGATGTTGCATGAGGCTTATGGATCTAGGTATTCTATCCATCCAGGTGCCACCAAGACGTACCGTGACTTATGGGAAATCTATTGGTGGAATGGCATGAGAAGGATATTGCGGAATTCGTAGCCAAGTGTCCGAACTGTCAACAAGTAAAGGTTGAGCATCAAAGGCCGGGAGGTGTACTTCAAGATATCAGCATTCCCACATGGAAGTGGGAAGAGATTAACATGGATTTCATAAAAAACCTCGTACTCATCGAAAATAGGATTCCATTTGGGTAGTGATAGACAGGTTGACAAAGGTGCTCATTTTCTACCGGTCAAAACCACGGACTCGGCCGAGGATCATGTCAAACTATATATCCAAGAGCTAGTGTGATTGCATGGAGTACCCTTATCAATCATTTCAGATCGAGGTACTCAATTTACCTCTCAATTTTGGAGATCATTTCAAAAAGGGCTTGGTACGCGGGTTAAGCTCAACACAACATTTCACCCTCAAGCAGATGGTCAAGCGGAGCAGACAATCCAGACTCTCGAGGACATGTTGAGGGCATGCGTCATTGACTTCAAGGGTGGTTGGGACGGTCACTTTCCCCTGATCGATTTTTCCTACAATAACAGCTTTCACTCTAGTATTCAGATGGCACCGTTTGAGACTCTCTATGGGCAGAGATATAGATCGCCCATCGGATGGTTTGATGTTGGTGAGGTGGCAATGATAGGGTTGGATTTGGTTTATGAGGAAATGGAGAAGGTTCAGTTGATAAGAGACAGGTTGAAAACTGCCCAGATTCACCAAAAGTCTTACGTTGACGTGAGAAGAAGAGAATTAGAATTTGAAGTCGATCACTGGGTATTCCTGAGGGTGTCTCCTATGAAAGAAGTGATGAGTTGGAGTTGCCTCCAGAATTATCTTCCGTGCATTTTGTATTGCACATATCGCTTTTGAAGAAGTGTTTGGGTGATCCAGCCCTAGTTGTCCCGGTGGACCGTGTTGGTGTAAAAGACAACCATAGTTATGAGGAGGTTCCAGTGGAAATATTGGATCGTCAGGTTAGGAGGCTAAGGAACAAGGAAGTAGCTTCAGTCAAAGTGTTATGAAGGAATCAACATGTTGAATGAGCTACATGGGAAGCTGAAGCGAATACGATGGCTAGATACCCACACTTATTATCTACCGGCTCAGTTCCAACTTTGGGTTTCAGGTTTTCCCTAAAACTCTATTTAGTTTTCATGTTTAGTTCATGTGTTCAATCTTCTTTATGTATATGGATGTGTATGTGAATCGTGAAATTAATTCAGCTATATGGTTTGAATCAGAGATAGTCATTCTGTCATTTTCGATATGAATGATCAGTATTTGAGTGTGATGATTGCATGTCTATGTTTTATGCTTGTTTCCAACATTCGAGGATGAATGTTCCCAAGGGGGATATATTGTAATATCCCGAAAGTGCCTAAGATTAGACTCGGCATTTTATAATTTAAAAATTGACTGAAACTGGGAAAAACCAACAAGACCGATGACCCAACGAATTGTTGGTCTAACCAACGACCCGTGGGAAGCAGTCGTGGAAAGATCTAGGTCTGGTGATAATGTAAACAACAAGTGATGTAAGGACTCGTTGTTGGAAACATGAGTCGTCATTTGTAACCGCGGTGGGTATTGGACTTTAGGATTAAGGGATATAACAGGCCATCCCACAACCAATCATGAGAGGTAACGGATCGTGGTCACGAGTCGTCGTATGGGATATTAATATATGCCAGTGTACCTAATGGAAGGTAACCATGGCTCGTTGGAGGTACCAACGAGTCGTGGTGTCGCTCGTTGTAGGGAGAAATACAGGATCTGTAGGAGGAAACAACGATCGAATCAACGACCTGTTGAATGTAAGACGACTCATCCTGTTGAGTCATGGGATCGAAACTAAGATCAGGAAGTAGTTTGCAGAAGACGGAAGTATACCACGAGTCATGGTATCCTCCAACAACTTATTGGTACGTTCGTTAGTTCACACAGTGCAGAGTTTTAGGGTTTTTCATTAAGGGTATTTTCATCATTCCTATGCTCTAAGGTTCTAAACTACGTCATTTTAAGATATTTTCTGAGTTTATTAGGATAAGTTAAGACCTTCTAGCCTATTCATTCTCATGCATGCAAAGTTAGAAAAGTTTAGAGGTGATCAAGATAGCCTTCAAGGTGTTCTTCATCAATTTTCCTTTTGGCTTTCAAGGAGTGGTGAGAATTGATCTTACCCAGGTATGTAGGGTAATGAATGGGTGTTTTCCTTCACACCCATGTACGATCTCTCTTAACTCATGAAATGTGATAAAAAATCTTATGGGGTTATGACTTAAAATCTTGTGGAATTCTAATGATCTATTAATGGGTTATTTTCTTTTGTGATTTATATTATATTTTCTGAATTACGATCATATTCTACAACTATTTTGATATTAACATTATTGATTTCGATTTCTCCTAAGTTAAGCCTAATTATGCATGTTCTATGATGAATCGAGTTATGATCTTTACTTAAATTGTTGATATTCATAAACCCATCATGATTTATGATTTGAAATATGAATTTATTAAAATACTCATTATGATTTGAGAATTTGCAAAGTATATGTATGATCTACAAGTATGCATGAATCCCACGATTTTCGAATTATGTTTTTGGCTGACTCACGGGCCTTAACCTCATGGCTAGTTCACGAATTTACAAGCATGTTTATGATTATCATGATTTAACTAGCTCATGAATCTCATGCATATTATTCCATGAGCACTATATATGTTTTGGGAGTATTATTTAACACCGAGTAGGTTTGAGGTCTAGGTTTTGCCCCGAATCTCAGTACTACATACCACCGTAGGACATGATGGGACCTCCCTTGTGACTGCCCCCTTGACCTAATGGGCCCTTTTCATGGTGATATCATGCATTTCATGGTTCTATCATTTGCAATGTATGAATGCCCTCCCGACTAGGATTACAGGTCAGGCTCCAGGTCTGCTCATATGGGGTATGTCGGTTATGAGAATCTCCCACTGTTCCTCATGATTTATGCATGTTAATGATTATGTAAATTGGATCAAGACATGTTCAATAAAGTTTTTCTCTTATGATTATGATTACGACTGAATTACGAATGTTTTGAGACCTTGAGCCTTATGTTATCATATTCATTTTATTTTAGGAGTATGTTGTCCTACTCTTATAATAATTTATGAGATTTTTATATATTTCTAATGTCCGTTTTACTTACCTTGCATATTCGGTACATTCCACATACTGACCACATACTTACTATGGTTGTATCGTCTCATGATACAGGACTCGACTCTCAGGCTCATCCCCGTTAGTATTCCCTTTAAGAGTTAGCTATAAGCCCTTTTAGTGAGTCCTCTTGTTTCGAGGGCCATATGTTCAGACAGTGATGTTTCTTTTGCTTTAGTTTTTTTTGCCGGGTTAGTTGGGGAATGTTGTCCCATCTACCCATCTAGTATGATAGAGTCTTTTAGACTAATTGTAGTACTCAGCTAACATGTATCTTTATTACGTTCCGCTAATCATGTTATGTTATGTTAGGTATATGTTCTTTCTATATCGCATGTTTAGTATTCTGATTTAGGTGTTATGAAGTTAGGTGAATGTTCATGCCATGGGTTGACTTGGACTCTCTCGGGGCTCCTTGTCCCGTGTTGCAATCCGGGCCTCCATTCGGGTCGTGAAACTCAAGGTCAGTAACCCCTATGCCTTAGAACTACGAGCCAACGTAGGTATGATCATATTATTGGGACCTCCTTTGGATCTTTCCCCTTCCCAAAGGGGCCTTAATCTTGATATCGATATCATGGTAGCGTCTTTAGTCCTGGAAAGGCTTTAGACGGCTCTGCCTATTGGGGTGTGATAGTCAGGACCACCTAAGCTCTATTGTGGTAATGTCAGTTATATGATGAGTCTCCCATTGTTCCTCATGATTTCAATTATTCATGTTTATCATTCATATATATATATGTTCTAAAGCAGGTTTGACCCAATGTTTAGTTTACTTATGATTATCAGATTTCAGCTTTGGGTCATTCGATTCAGTTATGATGTTCAGTTATGTTCAATTCATGATTTTAGAAAATAACATGCAAGCCCTATTCTCATATGCTTCTCTTGATTTTATTTTACATTATGCATGTTTTAGTGATTTTATTTACTTAAGCGGTTTTACTTACCCTGAATACTCGGTACATTTCACGTACTGACCGCATACTCTATGCTTTATCATTTTATGATACATGCTCAGATCTTTAGACTCAGCCCCGTCACTAGCCAGTTCCGAAGTTAGCATCCAATCTCTATTGGTGAGTCCTCATCTATCGAGGGCCTCTTTCTATTCAGTTATGCTTATGTATTTTCAGTTTCAGAGTTAAAGAGTTAGTTGGAGACTTGTCCCATCAACTCATCAGAATTATAGGCTTTTTAGACAATAGATTCTATTTAGCTTTAGACTCGTGTTGTATGTTCAAATTTTATGTTATGTTTAGACTTCCACGATGATTATTATGTTGATCTTCCGCTTTTATTGATTGAGTTAGAAGTTATGTTCATTCCATGGGGTCGATTTGGAGTCTCTCGGGGTTTCTTGTCCCGTGTCTCAATCTGGACCCATGTTTGGGTCGTGACAATCTCAGGTCCCTCTACCATGATTGGACAGAACAAGTCGTTACATGTTTCGACGACTCGTTGCTGCTAGTGGTTGTCACCACTGCCTTAACCTGGAATTCTTTCCAACTATTCTGACAACGGCCCGTTGCATCCAACAACAGGTTGTATTGTGACTCGTCACTTCCCCCTTGATCCAGAACCAACCTCACAACGATTTCCTTTAACGACTCATTATAGAATCTCACGGGTCATCCTGAGACTCGTCACTCCTAACTCCAGACTTGTAGTATCTCATCACGGGTACATCAACTGACTCATTTGTCCTTCCAACGACCTGTTCTGACAAAATTTTCCAAATTCATTCATTTTTAAATTCCAGGTCTTGTGTTAGGAACTTTTGGGGTATTACAAAAAGGATGCCTTATTGATAATTCCACAAACCTAGGCTTGATGATTGCTTGACAATAGCTTGAGACCCAAGAGATTAGAGAAGAAGAACCTTAGGTGTTCTTGAAAGCTTCAAAGGTAGAATTCCTTGAATGATCAAGGATATGAAAAGGGAATGAGGGAGTAGCCTATAAAACCCTTTAATTTCTCCTTAAAAAACCCAAAACTACTTGGATTAGGAGTTGAAAGCATAGAAAATTATGAGAATACCCTTGAGATCTCGCATTGGAAATCTGTCCACCCAGGCCTATTGGTTACGCCACTAGTCGTTAGGTCCTACCATAACTCGTAATGACCTCTCATTTCCATTAAACCATCTTCGCCAGATTCTAAACATCTCACCATGGCTCATCGGGACGACTCGTCCTGGGACATCACAAGTCGTGATGTCCACTCGTGGTCACTGGGCTGATTTTTGAATCAATTTTGAACCTCATCCAACGACTCATCAGAATAAGCCATTACTTGGCACCACAAAACGTAATCTGGCTCGTGGTCTCTGGGAGAAAAATTGATAAATTTTAGGACTTCGACTGCACTTCTCAGAACGAGTGACATAACAAATCACCAATCCCTCGTACGACACATTACATGAGTCGTTCTGCAAGGAAGATGTCAATTTTCCTGTTGCTTTATACTTCATGTCTAGGACCTAATCTTAGAAACTTTTGGGGTGTTACATTATCTCCCCGTTGGAAATATTCTTCTTTGTATGGAGACTAATAAAGCTAAAAAGATGGGAAAGAGCTTCAATCCAAATACTTAATGCTGAACACTGATGGAGTGACTGTCTTCCCACTGAGATACATACACTGAACTGATTCCATGAATCATGCATGCCTACTAAGACATGAGAGCAACTGAGGGACATGAAATTTAGCAGAACACAAAGGGAGAAACTGTTACTTCAAACTGGAACTAAACTGGAAGGAAAGAGGTGAGGATACTTGGCCATCATGTTTGCTTCAACTTTCCAAGTAGCTCCCTCTACAAACTGATTCCCCCAAAGGATTTTCACTAAAGTGACTTCCTTCTTCCTTAACTTATAAACTTGATAGTCAAGAATCTCAAATAGAACCTCTTCATAAGGGATACTATCCTTCACATTGATAATGCTCAAACTCACACTCTTGATAAAGCATGAAGTGGACGTTGTCAATAAAGAACCCAACAAAGGTTGGGTCAATCCTACAGGGAATATGGTAAGGATATAGAATACCGCTAATATTTAAGCTTATGAATCAATTATTTCATAAAGAGGGGAAAATATAAAAGTAACAAGTAATAATGTTGAAAAGTTGAATGTTAATCTCAGGTTAACGCAATTAACTAGGGTAAGTGTTCCCTATGGATTCATAACTACATCAGATTTTAAACTTGTGATCTATCCCAATACATTACTTGTAGAACTGATAACTAGGAGTTATCCAAATAACTGGTTCATCCTTATTGTATGACTATACTCAATTATCGGGTTAAGTCTCATGAGAAATTTCAATTCAACCTTTATCAATTTGTTCCAAAATTAACTATCTTGCGACCACAACTCAAGCCTTGATCATAAATATCAAGGCTTTATTTTACTTCTCCTTTCCTAATCTCTACCTCTGTAGGCTCAATCTCATAGAGAATTCAGGTCCTAATGTTGCTCATCATTAAGAAATGTTGAAGATGAAGAGAATATAATACAAACATTTAGCATTGGTTTAGAATCATGTCGTACAAACCCTAGTCCGTTAATTTACCATGGTTCCCACAACCCCAGTTCTGGAGGTTTTAGCCTCCCATAATTATAAGTAAATTAATAGTATTCATAGACAAACACATAATTTAATACTTACAACAATGATTGGAAAAAACCCACTTGATGATTGTAAGAAATTAGGAAGAACAATTCAACAGAAAGTATGTCAATGTATTTCGTGATCTAAAACTTTACTTCCTCTCTCTTCTCTGTTCGCTCATTACATAGAAATAAAGGGTATTTATAATAGTAGTTTTGTACCTTCTCTGGTCCTTTATGGATTTGATTTTGTATTTGTAGCTCCTTTTCCTAGTTGAAGTAGGATTCACTTGCTGGTCGCTGGCCAGGCTTGGCGCATCGTGCCCTTGGTTGCACTGCATTGGTTGGGCGTTCATGCCTCTGGCCGCGCAAGATGGGTCACGCACTACGTTGTTGGTCGCACAGGTGTGACCAGTACAGTGCTAAGTGTCAATGCTCGCTTTGTTCAATCCAACTTCATCTTCTTTCAAAAAGCCTCAAATACACCCAATTCCATCTCTTTAAGCCCCAAAAGAATCTAATAATATGCGTTGGTGCTTTTTTACAAATATATATCATAAAACACATGCAAACACACATAATTGTTTCTCAAAATATAGTAAGTAAAGGCAAAATATGGCTAAGAAATGCATAAATACGTGCTTAATCACCACCCCACACTTAAACTATTATTCGTCCTCGAACAATCTACTATTTTCCTTCACAATTTTAACCACAATATTCATCCTATGAACAGGTCTACTTGAACTTACGATCATGAGACATATCAATAAAGCTTGAATAATTTGGTCACATGCGTATAGGATTAACATTAAAATATCAAAGTTTGAAATCACTTAGCTTTTGAAAAATAACTCATCAAGACATATTTTTGGGCCAACATGAATCATATGTAATTTAGCAATTAAAAAACATACCAAAGTCTTACCATTGTGCCCCTCACAATTTGGAGAGATGCCTTTTCTAACATAAGATATATGTAACAATATGAACATGGGTATAAATAAATAATTTCTACTTACTCTCCCAAAGAACTCAACGTACATGTAAAAGACGACCCATAGGCTTGCCCTTAGTGTAGTACTACACTAATATAGAACTTTGAATGAAGGATCAATTAGAACTTAACATGGTTGTAATGTAGGTTAAGGGACAGGTAGGGACTATTTGGCCAAGATAGTGACTAATCTTTCTAAGCACTTTAATACTAAGAAAAACATTGATTTTTAGCACATTCTTCAATTTAACATTTTTCTCCTTATACCTTCTTTTATTCATCAATTTTACAACTTAGGTGACTTGTGGGAATTTTTCAACCATTAAGCTCAATTTTTTTTATATCATTTTTTTAAAGCTCTTTCTTCTTTTTGTTTTCCCACTTATATCACTTCCCTTGTTTAGAAAATCTCACCCATTTGTTTTCTTCTAATTCACCACACTTTTTAGTTTTTCCCTTCATTTCTCCAATTGTGCTCCTTTCATACAAAAGTTTTCAATTAAAGTGCTTTACGAGTCATTTAGATCAAATAAAAGTCAATAAAATAAAAAGGGATTTAAGCTTGTAATATAACTATCAAAAGAATAGGCTAAGGATCAAAATGGCTAACTAGGACAATTACATAAAGGTAGGTAAAATATGATAAAAATAAGGCTACCAAAGAAAAGCCTATAGCACTTCCTAAATCCATCATTCTTATTTCATTTTGCACACATACCGGGCAAGTTCTAGACATCAATTTACAAGCATGGAGCATAACAAAAATTTCTCACACATTGGCATAAAATGGTTTAACAATGAAAATCAAGATCACATGAACACATATATTGATATTGCATGCATCACATAATTAAGCCTATTTCAATTACAAGAGTCAAGTTCAAAAAAACTATGTGTTTCTACCTTTTTTGTGCATTTTTGAGTAAATTTCATAAAGTCTCAATGATACTTAAAGTGAAGCACCTAGCAGTCATAAGGTCCAAGTTCATGTTCTTCCTAATGACTAATTTACCCTTAAGACATTCGTCATCCATCATCATCACGGAAATTCATGACTCAATGACTAAAAAAAACTTAAATGTAGACTCTCTAGTCTGTTCTAAGGGACTAATCACCAAAAATAAAAATCGGTGAAACCTAAAATAAAATAAAACTAAGAAAACTACTACGAACCAATCAAGTATACAAGATAAGTCATAAAAATCTTAGAAAAAACTAGGACTACCATGTGAAAATTTATCCATTAAGGCATGCATAGTAATATGAAGTTCACTTCTCCCACCCCACACTTAATCGGTACCACTGTCCCCAGTGCTAATACAATAAAGNGGCTAGGCCACCCCACACTTAATCGGTACCACTGTCCCCAGTGCTAATACAATAAAGCATAAAGTAAAAGAGTGAAAGAAGAACTCCCTGGGCCTCTAATCCTCATCGTCTGTGGGGGCAAGAGCAACTTCCCCCATCTTTGAATCCTCCTCCTCAGCATCACTAGACTCTATGTTAAAGTCTACTCTTGCTATGTCATCCTTTGTGGCCACGTCATCATCAAAGGGCTCCTTAAATCTAAGCCCAACTCAACAAAGGGATCATGAATATTCGCATAGAGGTTAATCCATGTTGAGTTGTTGTAGCTGTTCTCAGTCACTCCATTCATTCTTAGCTGTAGCATTTGCATGCCATACAAGTGACTCAACATGTTTTCAATTTGTTTATTGCGCTCATTGACAGAAAGGACTGGACCATTTAAACCCTTGGGTTCCTTAGTATTAGTTACATCAATTTCCCTAGGATTATAAACATGTCTATAGTCCGCCTTTTCTTCCTCAATCTCTTGTCCATGCAGAAATCATTTCAAGAGACCTCCAAACCAAAAGTTTTGGTCCTTTCTCACTCCTTCTCTCCTCACAAAATTCTTAATGATTACTCCCACATTTATTGGTATCCCAGTCATAAGCACATAAACACGACAAACTCTCTCCCTAGTAACATGGGCCACATGCTTCCCAGGCACTAAAAAAGGCTAAACAATTTTCAACCACACACGTGTGAGCATACGAGAATGAAACATGATACCCAAATTATTGGTGGAGGGTCCACCTTGAAACTGAGTTAGGGCCACTAATAGTATGGCTAATGTTTCTATAAGGGGATCTCTTCACAATGTTCATAAGAGGTTGTTGATCAAAATTAGGCGTACCAAGAAATCTATTCAAAGCAATAGGTGAAAAATTGATAATTTAACCTCTAATTTTAACTTGGTTTGACCACTCTTTTGGTTCCCAATTAGCATGGAATTCCCTTAACATATTTAAATTACAATCAACCTGAGCATTAAATACAAAATCAAGACAAAGAGTGTGTAATCTATTTACCATGTGAGGAAATACATATGCTAAACTTCTTCTATCAACAATATTGTCATGTGAGTACTTTGATTCTTTATGCTCTTTAAAAGTTTTTTTACCTTCTTGCTCTGTGACCTAATGGAATCCATAACAGCTCGATGGTTGTGGTGTCATACTCACTTCCTCATGCTCCCCCTTACTAGTTCTCCTTGCTCTTTTTTCCCCATGAATTGAAGAAGACAATCCTTTCCCCTTGCTTGATTTTGGTGCCATTTCTGGAGGTTTCAAAAGAAAATTGTTTTATTTTGTGATTTTGGTGCAAGTGTTTAGAGGTATTTGAAGAAAAGATGACGTTTTTGGAGAGATTACTTGGGAATATTGGGGTGTGCGGTGCGGGTCTTATCTAAATTAGATGAAAAAAATTAGGTCTAGGCCTTTTAAAGTACTCCCATGGGTTGGAATTTACAATTTAACCCTCAAAATTTTCATCTATAACCCTACTACCACGGTGTGGTGCTCACTGTGCCTCAATCCCTGCACGTCACGGTGCTCACTGCCTTTTCTGGCATGCGCGTCGCACCAGGCCTTGTAGTGCTTGTGCCTGCGCCTCGCACCGGGCCTTGCGCTGCTTGGCCTGGGCGCTCCCTATGCACAGATCAGCTGTTTTGCACCCTTTTTAAGGAATTCATGCTCAAAATTCATTAAAAATTAAGATTTAACACCTGCACACTTGAACAAGCACATAAAAATAAAAAAATCTTCTTGGGATGCCTCCCAAGTAGATCCTGATTTAATGTCGAGGCACGACACAAGTATCTTGATTACTCAGACTTCATCAAGATACATGTTGAGGTCGTGGTCACATTTGGCCATTTTTTTACCACGCTAACATGTGACACATTATAAAAAGAAAATAAAACATAAAATATGATATAAAAACTAAAAGTTCAACATAAGCAATTAATCTAATCCTAATTCGTATTCCCCGACAATGGTGCCACTTTTTAATAACGCTCAAACTCACACTCCTAAAAAAGCATGAAGCAAACATTGTCAATAAAGAACTCAACAAAGGTTGGGATCGATCCCACTGGGAATATGGAATGGATATAGAATAACGCTAGTATATAAGCTTTTCAGTCAATTATTTCCTAAAGGGGGAAAATATAAAAGTAACAAGTAACAATATTGAGAAGTGGGATGTTGACCTCAGATTAACGCAATTAACTAGGATAAGTGTTCTCCATGGATTTGTAACTACTTAGGGTTTAACACTTGTGATCTATCCCCAATACATTACTTGTAGAACTGATAACTAGGGTTCATCAAAATTACTGATTTGTTCCTATGGATGACTATACTCAATTACAGGGTTAGGTCTCATGAGTGATTTCAATTCAATCGTTATCAATTTGTTCCAAACTTAACTATCCTGTGACCACAACTCAAGTTATACAATGATCATAAAGATCAAGGTTTCGTTGTACTTCTCTTTTCCTAATATCTACCTCTCTACGCTCAAACAAGTAGAGAATTCAGGAAAGTTCTAACGTTCCTCATCGTTAAGAAATGTTAAAGATGAAGAGAATAAAATACAAGTGTTTAGTATTGGTTTAGAATCACGTCTTGGTTAATTCACCATGGTTCCCACAACCCCAATTGTGGAGGTTTTAGCCTATCATAATTATAAGTAAAATAATAGCATTCATAGACAAACACACAATTTAATACTTACAACAATGATAGAAAAACCCACTTGATTATTGCAAGAAATTAGGAAGAAAAATTCAACAAAAAGTATCTTAATGTATTTCGTGAACTAAAATTTCGCTTCCCCACTCTCCGTTCGATCATTACATAGAAATAAAGGGCTTTTATAACACCAGATTTATACCTTCTTTGTTCCTTTATGGATTTGATTTGGGATTTGTAGCTCCTTTTCCTAGTTGAAGTAGGATTCACTTGTTAGCCGCTTGATAGGGTTGGCGCGCCGTGCCTGTCATCGTGCAGGAATAAGCATCACGTCCCGCCATTGGTCGCACTGTATTGGTTGCGTGTCGCGCTTGTAGCCGTGCCATATGGGTTGCACGTCGTGCTGTTGGTCGCGCAAGTGTGGCCAGTGCAGTGCTCAGTGTCAAGGCTCGCTTTGTCCAATCCAACTTTTTTCATCTTTTTTCAAAAAGCCTCAAATACACCCAATTCCATCACTTTAATCCTTGAAATCATCTAATCATTTACGTTAACTCTTTTTCATTGATATATATATATATCATAAAACACATGAAAGAACACATTATTTGTTCTCAAAACATAGTAAAATATGAGAAAAATATGGCTAAGAAGTGCGTAAATATGCCTTTCATCACTACCCCACACTTAAACTATTATTCGTCCTAGAACAATCTACTTTGTTCTTGCACAATTTCAACCACAAAATTCATCCTACGAATAGGTCTACTTGCACATAGGATCATGAGACAAATAAATAAAGCTTCAATAATTCACTCACATGCATATAGGATCATCATTAAAATGTCAACGTTCGGAATCACTTAACTTTTGAAAATCAACTTAGCAAGACATATTTTTGGGCCAACATGAATCATATGTAATTTAGCAATCAAAATATACCAAAGTCTTACCATTGTGCCCTCACAATTTGGAGAGATGCCCTTTCTCACACAAGATATATGTAACAATATGAACATGGGCATAAATAAATAATTTCCGCTCACTCTCCCAAAGAAATCAACATGCATACAAAAGACGACCCATAGGCTTTCCCTTAGTGTAGTACTCTACTAATATAGAACTTTGAATCAAGCATCAATTAGGACTTAACATGGTTGTAATATAGGATAAGAGACGGGTAGGGACTATTTAGCCAAGATAGTGAGAAATCATCCTAAGCACTTTAATACTTCGCAACACTTTAATTTTTAGCACATTCTTCAATTTCCCATTTTTCTCCTTATACCTTCTTTTATTTCTCAATTTTACAACTTAGGTGACTTGTGGAAATTTTTCAACAATTAAGCTCAATTTTTTTCTATTATTTTTTCTAAAGGTCTTTCTTCTTTCTATTTTCTTACTAATATCACATCCCTTTTTTAGCAAATCTCACCCTTATCTATTCTTCTAATTCACCACACTTTTTATTCTTTCCCTTTCACTTCTCCAATTATGCTCCTTTTATACAAAAATTTTCAATTAAAGTGCGCTACGAGTCATTTGGATCAAATAAAAGTCAATAGAACAAAAAGGGATTTAAACTTGTAATATGACTATCAAAATAATAAACTAAGGCTCAAAATGACTAACTATGAAAATGACATAAAGGTAGGTAAAATAGGATAAAAACAAGGCTACCAAAGCAACGCCTATATCATCTCCTAAATCCATCATTCTTATTTTGTTTTGCACACATACCGGGAAAGTTCTAGACATGAATTTACAAGCTTGGAGTATATAAAAAATTCCTCACACATTGGCACAAAATAGTTTAACAATGAAAATCAAGATCACATAAAGACATGTGTTCATATTGCATGCATAACATAATTAAGCCCAAACTTCAAATTACAATAGTAAAGTTCCAAAAGACTAAGTGTTTCTACCTTTTTCATGCATTTTCGAGTAAATTTCATGAAGTCTCAATGATACCTAAAGTGAAGCACCTAGCATTTGTAAGGTCCAAGTTCTTGTTCTTCCTAATGACTAATTTACCTTTAAAACGTTCACCATCCATCCATTATCGGGAAATATCATGACTCAATGACTAAAAAAACAAAAATATATACTCTCTAGTTGGTTATAAGGGACTAATTACCGGAAAAGTACCAAAAATAATACCTGGTGAAACCCAAAAAAATATAATTAAGAAATCAAGTTTGCAAAATAAGTCATATATCTGGAAAAAACTAGTCCTACCATGTGCAAATTTAGAAATTAAGGCATGCATGGTAATATGAAGTTCACTTCCCCCACCCCACACTTAATCGGTGGCATTGTCCCTAATTCTACAATAATAAAGCATCAAGTAAAAGTGTGAAAGAAGAACTCCCTGGGCCTCTAATCCTCGTCATTTATGGGTGAAAGAGAAGTTTCCCCACTATCAGAATCCTCCTCCTCAGCGTCACTAGACTCTATGCTAGAGTCTACTCTCGTCATCTCATCCTCTATGACCACGTCATCATCAAGGGGCTCCTCAACTCTAGCCCCAACTCTGCAAAGGGCTCATGAATATTCACTTAGAGGATAATCCATGTTGAGCTGCTGCAACTGTTCCTCAGTCACTCCATTCATTCTTACCTTTAGCATTTGCATGCCATAAGAGTGACTCAACATGTTGTCAATTCGTGCATTGCGCTCATTGACAGAAATGATTGGACCATTTACACCCTCAGGTTCCTTAGTCTTAGTAATATCAATTCCCCTAGGATCATAATTAGGTCTATAGTCCACCTCTTCTTCCTCAATCTCATGTTCACGCAGAAATCGGGTCAAGAGACCCCCAAACCCAAAGTTTTGGCTCTTTTTAACCATTTCTCTCCTCAACACATTCTTAATGATTACACCAACATTTATTGGCATCCAAGTTATTAGTGCATAAATAAGACAAAATCTCTTCCTAGTAACATGGGTGACATTCTTTTCAAGCACTAAACAAGCACAAATTTTTTTTTACCACACACGTGCCTCTCTACTCATGCGAGCATACATGAATGAAACATGATACCCAAATTGTTGGTGGCGGTTCCACCTTGCAACTTAGTTAGGACCACTAATAATATGTCTAATGTCTCTATAAGGGGATTTCTTCACAATGTTCATAAGAGGTTTTGGGTCAATGTTAGGCGTACCAAGAAATCTATTCAAAGCAATAGGTGAAAATTTATAATTTGACCTCTAATTTTAACTTGGTTTGACCTCTCTTTTGATTCCCAATTAGCAAGGAATTTCCTCACCATATTTAAATTACAATCACCCGGCACATTAAATACAAAATCAAGACCAAGAGTGTGTAATCTATCTACTATGTTTACTAAACTTCTTCTATCAACAAACATCTCATGTGAGAACTTTGATTCTTTATGCTCTTTAAATAAATTTTTACCTTCTTGCTCCGTTACCCAAACGGAGCCCATAAGGCCTCAATGGTTATGGTGCTATACTCACATCCTCATGCTCCTCCTCACTAGTTCTCCATGCTCTTTTTGCCCCATGGCTTGAAGAACCCTCTCTTTCCCCTTGCTTTATTTTGGTGCCATTTATGGAGGTTTCAAAAGAAAAATGTTTTCTTTTGTGATTTTGGTGAAATTTTTTTGAGGAATCTAAAGAAAAGATGAAGTTTTGGGAGAGATTTCTTGCGAATATTAGGATATGTGGCACGGGTCTTATGCATATGAGATGAAAATATTAGGTCTAGGCCTTTTAAAGTACTTCCATGGGATGGAATTTATTATTTACCCTCAAATTTTTAACCTATGACCCTACTACTGCGGCGCGGCACTCACTGTGTGTCAATCCCTACACGTCGCGGCGCTCACTACCTTGTCTGGCCTGCGCGTCGCGCCAGACCTTTGAGCGCCTGTGTGTACAACCCAAAAATAGGCTTAGATATAGATCTGGAATCTAGAACCATCAATGGCTCTAGGCCGAACCATGCCATGAATATGAAAACTAAAGCTCAACATAAATAATGCAGAAGACTAAATTTTGAAATAGCGAAAGTCTGAACAGTGAAACATTTAAACAATGAAAAATCTCAAAACATAGAATACAAAGCGGGATATACAAACTATGTTTGATAAGCTTCTAACGTACTGACGAGCTGATGGGATAGAAACCCAACTAGCTCNTAGCCCAAACTTTGGCTTATCGAAAGACGGATACAAACTATGTTTGATAAGCTTCTAACGTACTGACGAGCTGATGGGATAGAAACCCAACTAGCTCACTACAAGTCTAAAATTTAAAATGACAAAAATCAACTAAATGAAAGTCCTTAAAGGATGAGGATTCACCAACAAGTTATTTGTACTGAAATCTAGGATATGACTAGTGAAAGGACTGAATCTGAGCGTTTGACATTGTATCATGAAATGATATAGCATACAGTATATGGTCAGTACTTGGAATGTAATGATTATGCAAGATAAGTAACATAGGCTAAGTAAAGCTAAAATCATGCATATCTTAAATTATAACATCACAAAATTCTGAGAGTAAGGGTAGTATGCTGACATCTGAAATCTAGTGTAAGCATAAACTGAAGTAAATGCATATGGATTGACACATCTGAAATCATAAGTAAAAACTCATGCACCGAACCTTGAATCAAACCTTTTGAAAGAGTGATATAATATTTAATAATATATGCATTACCGAAATCATGAGGAACAATGGGTGACTTGTCTTAGCCAACAACCACCATGTATGAGCGCATGCTGATCCCATATCTTGCCCACGTGGAGGAGAGCCATCCTAATCCTTGACAGAGTGAATGATTGAGTAAGTTGTGATATCACGATGGGCCCTTGGGCTGGGGGAAACTCTCTCTTTAGAGGCCCCAAAGTATACCTATGTTGGTGCGTAGTTCATGAGACCAGGAAACCTTAGAACCCCAAGCCTACTCGGTGTTGGACACTTCTCCCAAAACATGTGTAATGATCATATAATCATAGATAAAAAAATAATTTGGATCTTATCATATGCAGAGTCTTGACTCCAACACATGAGATAACTAAACTTATTAACTGAGATCTTGCTTAACTTGAGTGGCATGCCCAAATCCTAACTTCATGCCTGCATGAAATAGACATCATAAGAAAAATCATAACTACATTCATGGGTAATTTGTAAACATTCAGATATACTAGAAATCTCATCATACTTTGAAGCATAAATCATAACCTCAACTTTTCATGAAACTTTCATAATTGAGCATTGTGTTCTTAAAACTTTAAAATTCATGAATTGTAATCAAAATAGGTGTAAAACTTTCCCATGAATCTTAAAAAACACCTATGAATTAATCGTAGAGAGCTTCATAGAATTGGGTTAAGACCCCATAAAATCATATACTTGAATTCATAAACTTGAGATTGGATTAGGGAATGAGAGTGAAGGGAAAATCTCATTCATGACCCTACATACCTGGGTAATTTGATTTTACATCCTTCCTTGAAAGCCGAAGAGATTTAGGGAAGAACTTGAAGAATTCCAGATTTGATCTCCTTTGGGATTCTTTAATCTTGCATGCATGGGGAGGGAATATGTTATAATAGCCTAAACCCTCTTATAAACCTCCTAACTGAGCTTAAAACGATGTATTTTAGGGATTAGGAGCTTAAGAATTATGGAAATTCCATTATCAAAATTCGCAAAAAAACTGATCACTGCGGAAGCAACGACTCACACCACGAGTCATACACTAATACCACATTTCTTGCGTTCCTTCCATTGTTGCCACTGCTTCTTCCCTGAGTTTTTGGAATTTTCCATAGATCACATAAAAATTCGTACCATCATCCCATGAGTTGTTACTGGAGTTGTTGCTATCAACTTTCCTTAGCAGATTGCTAACCAGGAGCGATCCTGTGACCCGTTACTTCATCCCATGACTCATACGACGAGTTGTTCTGAGGTGATTCTTCCTATTTTTCTGCTAATCACATTTTAAATCCAAAGTCTAGTCTTAGGCACATCCGAGGTATTAAAATATCTCTCCCCTTGGGAACATTCATCCTCGAATGTGGGTAAACATACTAAATAAAAAGGGAAAGGAACTGCCATCCCAAATACTTAACATCTGAAGCTGAGAACTGACGGAGTAACTGACTACGGATTGAAATACATGACTAGATTGAATTCGTGAATCACACATACATGCACTAACATAAAGGAAATTGAGAGACACGAACTAGATATGAAAATCAATAAAGTACCTAAAGATGAAACTGGTACCACAAGCTGGAACTGAGCCGGAAGGGAAAAGATGCGGGTATTTAGCCATCATATCTACTTCAGCTTCCCACGTGGCTCCCTTAACAAGATGATTTCTCCACAGATCCTTTATTGAAGCTACTTCTTTATTCCTCAACTTTCAAACCTGACGATCAAGGATTTCAACTCAAACCTCATCAGAGCTAAGGTTATCATTCACACAAATGCTCTTCACTAGTACAAACAAAGCCGGGTCACCAATGCATTTTTTCAAGTGTGACACATGAAAGACTGGATGTATTGAAGCCTCTCTAAGGGCAACTCAAACTCATAGGCCACCTTGAAAACACGTTGCACAATCCTATACAGGTAAACATATCGGGGACTAAGATTCCCTTTCTTTCTTAATCTCATCAGCCCCTTCATGGGAGATACTTTCAAGAACACCCAATCTCAACTTAAAATTCAAGTTCTCTCCACCTCACATCTGTATAGGACTTTTGACGACTCTAAGCTATTTTCAGCCTTTCCCTTATAAGTTAAATTTTCTCCATAGCCTCATGAACCAAATCTGGCCCTATAAACATAGCTTCACCTACTTCAAATGTAGCAATACATGAACTACACCTCCGCCCATAAAGAGCCTCAAAAAGAGCCATTTGAATACTGGAGTGGTAACTGTTGTTGTAAGAGAACTAGATAAGAGGTAAATAATCATCTCAACTACCTTTGAAGTCGATCAAACATGCTCTCAATATATCCTCAAGAGTCTAAATAGTTTGCTCACCCTAACCATCCATCTGCGGGTGAAAAGTTGTGCTAAGCTTGACCTGAGTACTAAGTCTTTTTTTAAACGACTTCCAAAACTGCTAGGTGAATTGAGTGCCTCTATCTAATATAATGAACAAGGTAACACCATGCAATCAAACTAACTCCCAAATATACAACATAGCATAGTCCTCAGTTTAATCAGTAGTTTTGACCAGTAGGAAATGAGCTACTTTAGTCAACCTGTGCACAGCCACAAAAATAGGGTCATATTGTCGGCATGTATGAAGAAACCCTGTAATGAAATCCATATTGATATCGTCCCTTTTATATGTGGTGATACTGATATCTTGTAGCACACCTCCCGATCATTGATGCTCCACTTTCACTTGTTTACAGTTTAGACACTTAGCCACGAATTCTGCTATGTATTTCTTCATGCCATTCCACCAATAGACTTCCCGTAAGTCATGGTACATCTTGGTGGACCCTAGATGTATAGGATATCGAGAACCATGACTCTCATGCTCCATTCTCTCAAGTCATCAACACTGGGGACACACAAATGACCCTAGTAATGAAGTACACCATCTTGCCCTTGAGAGAAGACCTCTACCTTCTGATTCCAAACCGCTTCTTTCAACTTTACCAAGATAGGATCTTCATCTTGTCTAGCCTTGAACTCAGTCACCAAAGAGGATTCTGAACCATCCTGAACAATGGTACCACCATCCGTCGAATCCAAAATGTTAACCCCTAATTGTGCAAGCTGGTAAACATTCTTTCACCAACTCTTTCCTTCCATCTTCCATATGAGAAACACTCTCAATGGATAGCCTGCTATGAGCATCCACCACTACATTGGCCTTTCCCGAAGGATAAAGGACACTCATGTCATAATCCTTGAGAAGCTCTGACAACCTCCTTTGTCACAAATTCAAGTCCTTCTGGGTAAACACATACTGAAGACTCTTGTGGTCCGTGAACACATCTACATGCACTCCATACAAATAGTTCTTATGAATCTTCAGTGCAAACACCACTGCTGCCAATTCTAGGTCGTGCGTCGAGTAATTCTTCTCATGAGTCTTAAGCTGTCTAGAGGCATATGCAATGAATTTTCCATGCTGCATCAACACACAACCAAGTCCAACCCTAGAGGAATCAAAGTACACCACAAATCCATCTGTACCTTCGGGTAGGGTCAATACCAGGGCTGAAGTAAGTCAAGACTTTAACTCTTGAAAACTCTTCTCACAGACATCCGACCACTGAAATTTGACTTTCTTTAGGTCAACTTAGTCAATGATGCTGGAATGGATGCAAATCCCTCAAAAAACCTTCTGTAGTAGCCATCTAATACCAAGAAAGTCCTGATATCCGAAGGTTTCACTGGTCTAGGCAAATTCATTACAACTTCTATCTTTTGGTAGTCCACCTGTACACCCTCACTCGACAATGATCCAAAAATGCTATTGTGTTTATCCAAAAATCACACTTGCTAAATTTAGCAAACAGTTGGCGATCCTTAAGAGTCTATACCACAATCCTCAAATGAGCGGCATGCTCTTCCTCGCTCCGAGATTATATGAGAATATCATCTACGAACACAATCACGAACATGTCCAAATATGGCTTGGACATCCTGTTCATCAAATCCATAAAAGTTGCAGGAGTATTCGATAGTCCAAAATACATAACTACAATATCATAGTGACCATACCGAGTCTTGAAGGCTTTCTTCGAGATATCACTCTCCCTAACACTAAGCTGGTGATAACCGGACTTGAGATCTATCTTTGAGAAGTACTTAGCACCCTGAAGTTGGTCAAACAAATCATCAATCTTGGAAGAGGATACTTCTTCTGTATTGTAACCTTGTTAAACTGCCAGTAGTCAATGCATATACAAAGAGAACCGTCCTTCTTCCGAACAAAGAGAATTGGTGCACCCCATGGAGATTTCCTAGGTCTGATGAAACCCTTGTCTAGGAGATGCTTCAACTATTCTTTCAACTCCTTTAGCTCAGCTAGATCCATTATGTAAGGAGGAATAGATATAGGCTATGTACAGGGAAGAGGGTCAATACCATAGTCGATATCCCGCTCGGGAGGGACTCTAGGTAGATTATCTGGGAACACCTCCAGATACTCACACACAATAGGAATTGACCAGAGAGTTGGGGTCTCGAACGTGGCATCCTTAACCCAAACTAGATTGTAAATATACCCCTTAGAAATTATCTTTCTGGCCTTGAGGTAGGAAATAAAGCGACTTACAGGCACAACTGAACTACCCTTCCACTCTATCACTATCTCTCTCGAAAACCAGAACTCTACCTTACGAGTTCTACAATTCATTGAGGCATAACATGCATGCAGCCAATCCATGCCAAAGATAACATCAAAATATTTCATGTCTAACTTTACTAAATTTGCTGAGGTGACTTTCTTAAGTACTGTGATAGGATAATTCCTGTATACCCGTCGAGCTATAACTGAGTGACCTACTGGAGTAGAGACTGAGAAGGGTTCTGATAGGATTTTATGACTGACTCTGAAATTACTAGCAACATAGGACGTTACAAAAGATAAGGTATCCCCTGGATCGAATAATGCATAAACATCCAGATGAAATACTCATAACATACTAGTGACCATATCTGGAGAGACCTCCTTCTCCTAAAAAGACGAGAGGGCGTAAAACATGTTCTACCGCTGACCACCACTTGCACTAGTGGATGCATCCTGATGAGCTGAGCGTGCTGGTGGAGCTTCCGAACTAATGGCTGGGTCTCAACATCTACCATGGCTCTGTCTGGCAGCTAGACAATTTCTGAGCATATGAACGGGCTTCCTACACTAGAAACATGCACCTGAACCTGCTAGGAACTCTCCAAGGTGCCTCCTTCCACACTTGCTGCACACTGGAAGACTAGGATCTCCTGACCTACTCCCCTGACATCTGGAGCCTGATGGTCGTCCCATGTGATCACACCTAGACCTGGATAGCACGTTGACTGATGACGGTGCTAGAACTGATGGTCTCTGATGAAACTGCTGAGGATGCCCGCCATTGGGCTTCTATTGGGAAGACTGAATACTGCTTTTCTTAGCCCTCTTGGCCTCTCTCTCTTTATCGTTCATCTGATCCACCTTAATCTGCTAGGCTTATATGACCAGTCGAGAGAAGTCCATGTAAATGTTCAGCATCACCGTCCTACACTCCTTGACCATTGAGTCAGATACTCCATATACAAACATGTTCATTTAGGCCCTCTGGTCTGCCACCATCTCTGGCATATACTTGGACATCTAGATAAACTCCAAGGTGTACTCTTGAATTGTCATGTCATCTTGTTTCAAATTGAAGAACTCTACCACCTTTGCCTCCCTCAACTCCCTAGGGAAGAATCTGTCTAATAAAGCTATCATAAACTCATCTCAGCTCATGGGAACTGCGCCTTGCTTTACCGTCCCTTCTTTGACAGTACCAAATATAAGCAATCCCCTTCAGCTAATAGGAGGCTATGTCTGCGCTCTCTTCTCTTGTAACCCCCATAATTTGGGTGATCTTTTGTGTCTCTTCTAGGAACTTATATGGGTCCTCATCCACTCTTGACCCAAGAAACTAAGGGGGATTCATCCTGAGGAAATCCTGAATGCCAGTTGCTGCTAGACTCTTATTTTGTGGGACATGGGCCACCACCTACTGGTTGACCTATGTTGTCAAAGCCTGGGACAACATCTGGAGAGCTGGCCTAAACTAAGCATGAGAGACCTGCTCTGGCACATGATCCATTGGGGCTAGTGGGGCTTGCTGGTGCCCATCTCAATTTTTATTCTCATGAACGTTTCCATTTCCATTCCTTCTTCTATTAACTCAGTGAGGAGGCATGATTCTGAAAATGCATATAACATGAGTTAGAAGGATAGAGAGATACTTTACTGCACGACATATGTCATGAAACAAGGGAAATTTCCTAAATGTTTCTTAGCCTCTTCGTCATAAGTGCGGCGCACTTCATACCCATGAAAAAGACTGTACTTAACGCAACTTTTAGACACCCTAGGACACACTGAACTTTTGCTCTAAAACTAAGTTTTTCATGACTCGAACATAGGCCCGGATCTAGACATAGAACCTAGAACCATCTAGGTCGACCCATGGCATGAACATGAAAACTAAAGCTCAACATAAATAAAGCGGAAGACAAGATTATGAAATAGTGAAACTCTAAATAGTAAAAATTTAAACAACGGAAAATCTCAAAACACAGAGTCCGAAGCGGGATTTACAAACTATGTCTGATAAGCCTCTAAACTACTGATGAGCTGATGGGACAATACCCCGACTAACTCACTATAAGTTTGAAACTGAAAATGAAAAAACTCCACTAAATGAAACTCCTTGAAGGATGAGGACTCGCCAACAAGTTGTCTGGAATGAACTCTAATATTTGACTAGTGACAGGACTGAATCTGAGCATCTGAGCCTGTATCATAAAATAATATAGCATAGGTATGCGTTCAGTACTTGGAATGTACTGAGTATGCTAGGTAAGTAAAACTGAAATCATGCATATCTTAAATTATAACATTATAAAATTCTAAGAATAAGGGTTGTATGCTGATATCTGAAATCATGTGTCAACATAGACCGAAGTAAGTGCATATGGCTTGCCATATCGGAAATCATAGGTAAAATATCATGAACTGATCCTTGGATCAAACCTACTGAAAACATGATATAATATTTTATAATATATGCATTACTAAAATCATGAGGAACAATGGGAGACTAGTCTTGACCGACAACCACCATGTACGAGCGTATGATGATCCCACATCTTTCCCACATGGAGGAGATCCATACTAAGCCTTTCCAGGGCAAAGGATTAAGTAAGGTGTGATATCACGATGGGCCCTTGTGCCGGGGCAAACTCTCTCTTGAGAGACACAAAAGTAAACCGATGTTGGAGCATAGTTCATGAGACTGGGGAACTTTGGAACCCCAAGCCTACTCGGTGCTCGATACTACTCCAAAAACATGTATAATACTCATATAATCATAGATCAAAACATAACTTGAATCATATCATATGGGGAGTCTGGACTCCAACACATGAGATAACTAAACTTCTTAGCCTTTACTTAATCATGAGATCTTGCTTAACTTTAGTGGGATTGCCCAAATCATAATTTTATGCTTGCATGAAATAGATATCATAAGTAAAATTATAAATATATTCATGGGTAATTTGAAAACATTAATGTATACTAGAAATCTTATCATACTTGGAAGCATAAATCGTAAACTCAACTTGTCATGAAACTTGTATAATTGTGAATCCTACTGAAAACTTAAAATTCATGAATTGTAATCAAAATAGGTATAAAACCTGCACATGAATCTTAAAAAATCATTTAAAACATGAAGAGAATTGACCCATGAATTAATCATAGAGAACTTCATAGAATTGAATTAAGAAACCATAGAATCATACACTTGAATTCATAAACATCAGATGGGATTTGGGCACGAGAGTGAAGGGAAACTCTCATTCATGACCCTACATACCTGGGTAATCTGATTCTACACCCTTCCTAGAAAGCCCAAGAGATTTGGGGAAGAACTTGAAAATTCTAGACTTGATCTTCTTTGGGATTCTCTAATCTTGCATGTATGGGGAGGGAATAGGTTAGAATAGGCTAAACCCTCTTAAAATCCTCCTAACTGAGCTTAAAATGACGTAGTTTAGGGATTAGGAGCTTAGGAACTACGAAAATGTCCTTATGAAATTCGCTGAAAAATTGATCACTACCAAAGCAACGACTCACACCACGAGTCGTACCCTGATACTATTACTCGTGGGTTCATTCTGTTGTTGCCACTGCTTTATTCCTGAGTTTCTAGAATTTTCCATAGATCACACATTGAATGGTACCAGCATCTCACTAGTTATTGGACCCATCTATTACCACCATTGGGAAAATTTCCTACTCCTTCATACGAGTGTGAGTAACGACTCGTTCCTCACAATAGGTCATACCTTGACCCGTACCTTCCTACCCTGTCGCCCCAAATGCAACCAATGAGCCCTTACCCTGATCTGTGGTTCCTTACCATGAATCATATCACGGCTCGTACCTTCCATCCTAACAGTCCAGATCCAAACACTGAATCCAATCTATGAATAGTTACTAGGTCCCACAAGTGGTTATTGTACTCGTTACTATAAACTTTCTTCAGAATATTGCTAACTACGAGGGATCCTACGACCTCTTACTTTATCCCATGAATTGTACCACAAGTCGTTCTGAGGTGATTCTTCCTATTTTTCTACTGATCATATTTCAAATCCCGAGTTTAGTATTAGGCACTTTTGGGGTATTACAATGTGCCTGCACCTCGCGCTAGGCCTTGAGCTGCTTGTCTTGGGCTTTGCCCTATGCGCGGATCAGCTGTTTTGCACCCCGTATATGGAATTCATGCCCAAAATTCATTGAAAATTATGACTTAACACTTGCACACTTGAAAAAACACATAAAAATAAAAAATCATCTTAGGGTTGCCTCCCAAGTAGCGCCTAATTTAACTTCGAGGCACGACGCAGGTATCTTGATTACTCAGACTTCATCAAGATACCTATTGAGGGTGTGGTCACGTTTTGGCCACTAGTTTTACCACGCTAACCTGTGACACACCAGAAGAAGAAAACAAAAATGTAAAATATGAAATAAAGACTAAAAGTTCAACACAAGAAATTAATCTAATCCTAAGTCGTATTCCCTGGAAATGGTGCCACTTTTTGATAATGCTCAAACTCATACTCCAGATAAAGCATGAAGCAGACGTTGTCAATAAAGAACCCAATAAATGTTGGGGTCGATCCCGCCAGGAATGTAGTCAGGATATAGAATATCGCTAGTATTTGAGCTTTTGAGTCATTTATTTCCTAAAGGGGGGAAAATATAAAAGTAACAAGTGACAATGTGGAGAAGTTGAATGTTGATCTCAGATTAAAGTAATTAACTAGGGTAAGTGTTCCTCATGGATTCATAACTACTTCAGGTTTTACACTTTTGATCTATCCCTAATACTTTACTTGTAGAATTGATAACTAGGGTTCATCCAAACGACTGATTCATCCCTATTCGATGACTATACTAAATTACTGGGTTGGGTCTCATGACGGATTTCAATTAAACCATTATCAATTTATTCAAAAATTAACTATCCTATGACCACAGCTCAAGTTATACAATGATCATAAAGATCAAGGCTTCGTTGTACTTCTCTTTTCCTTATCTCTAACTCTTTTGGCTCAAGCATGTAGAGGATTCTGGCAAGTCTTAACGGTGCTCACCATTGAGAAATGTAAAAGATGAAGAGAATATAATACAAATGCTTAGTATTGCTTTAGAATCGCGTTGTGAAAACCCTAATTCGTTAATTTACCATGGTTCTCACAACCCCAATTGTGGAGGTTCTATTCTATCGTAATTATAGGTAAATTAATAGACTTCATATATAAACACATAATTTAATATTTATGACAATGATTGGAAGAAAAACCCACTTAATTATTGCAAGAAATTAGGAAGAACAATTCAATAAAAAATATCTCAATGTATTTCGTGAACTAAAACATCACTTCCCCTCTCTCCATTCGCTCATTACATAGAAATAAAGGGTATTTATAATAGTAGGTTTATACCTTCTTTGTTATTTTATGGATTTTATTTGGGATTTGTAGCTTCTTTTCCTAGTTGCAGAAGGATTCACTTGTTGGCCGCTGGACAGGGTTTGCGCGTCGCGCCTGGCATCGCGTAGGAATAAGCACTGTGCCATGCCCTTGGTCACACTGCATTAGTTGTGCATTGCACCTTTGTCTGCACAAGATGGGCTGCTCACCGCACTGTTGTTCACACAGGTGTGGCCAATGCAGTGCTAAGTGTCAAGGCTCGCTTTGTTCAGTCCAAGTTTTTTGATCTTCTTTCAAAAAGACTCAAATACACCCAATTCCATCTCTTTAAGCCCTGAAAGCATATAATAATGTGTGTTAGCTCTATTTCACAAATATATATCATAAAACACATGCAAACACACATAATATATTCTCAAAAAATAGTAAAGTATGGGAAATATATGGCTAACATGTTGTAAATACGCCCTTCATCACACACCAATACTCTCTAAAGGTACAACTAGAGTTGGATCGCCAATGCACTTCTTCAACAAAGATACATGGAAAACTGGATACTAATGCCAACTCTGCAGGCAACTCTAATTCATAGGCCACATTGCCAATGCACCTTAGAATCCTTTAAGGACCAACATACCGAGGGCTAAGCTTCCCCTTCTTGCCAAACCTCATCACCCCCTTCATGGGTGACACCTTTAGAAACACCCAATCATCAACTGCGAACCCAAGCTCTCTCCTCCTTACATCCGTATATGATTTTTGACGACTCTGAGCTATGTTCAGCTCTTTTCTAATAAGCTGAACTTTCTCCATGGACTCATGAACTGAATCTGGCCCTATCAATGCATCCTTTCCAATCTTAAACCACCCAATAGGTGATCTATATCTCCGCTCATAAAGCACCTCAAAGGGAGCCATCTGAATGCTGGTGTGAAAGATGTTATTGTAAGAAAATTCTATGAAAGGCAAGTGATCATCTTGAATACCTTGAAGTCGATCACGTAAATCTCAACAATTCCTCTAAAGTCTAAATGGTTTTCTCGGCTGGACCATCTTTCGGCGGGTGAAAAACTGTGTTGTTTAACCTAAGTATCAAGACCATTTTGAAATGACTTCCAAAATAGTGAGGTAAACTGAGTACCCCTATTAAAAATAATGGACAAAGGGACTCCATGCAACGTGACTAACTCTCAAATGTAAAGTCCAGCATAATCCTCGATTGAATTTGAAGTCTTAACTGGCAGAAAATGTGCGGACTTAGTCATCCATTTTACAACCACCCATATAGAATCATGTTGTCAGCGTGTATGAGGTAAACTTGTAATAAAGTCCACATTTATCTCTTTCCACTTCCAAATAGGAACACTGATATCCTAAGTCATACCTCCAAATCTCTGGTGTTCAATCTGAACCTGCTGCCAATTCAGAATCTTTGCCACAAATTCTTCGATATCCCTCTTCATACTATTCCACCAATGAACATCTCGTAGGTCATGGTATATCTTCGTAGTACCTAGGTGGATTGAATACCGAGAGCTGTGAGCCTCTCTCAACATCCGGTGTCTCAATTCATCATTTTTAGAACATACAATAGGCCCTAATAGCAGAGTACATCGGCTCCCTTTTAGGAGAAAACCTCATCTTTCTGATTTCGGACTACTTTCTTCAACTTAACCAAAATAGGATCCTCATCTTATTTTGCCTTAACTTCCACCACTAACGAAGATTTTGAACCATTATGAACCATGACACTACCATCTGTCGAATCCCTTAGGAAAACCCCTAAGTGAGCAAGCCTGTGGGAATTTCTAACCAACTCCTTTCTCCTATCCTCAACATAAGAAACACTCCCCATGGACAATCTGCTAAGGGACTCAACTACTAAGTTGGCCTTATTAGATGATAAAGAACATCGATGTTGTAATTCTAGAGAAGTTCAAGCCATCTCCTCTACTGAAGATTCAGGTCCTTCTAGCTAAACACATACTGAAGTCTCTTATTGTCACTCAACACATCAACATACACCCCATACAAATAGTGTCTCCAAATCTTCAAGCCAAATGCTACTACTGCTGAGTTAACGACATATATTAGGTATTTCTTCTCATGAGTCTTAAGTTGTCTAGAAGCATAAGCAATGACCTTACCATATTGCATCAACACACACCCAAGGCTACCCTTGAGGCATTATAATACACCATAAAGCTGTCTGTGCCCTATGGCACGGTCATGATCAAAGAGAAAATGAGTCGAGTCATTAACTCGTAAAAGCTCCTTTCATAAGCATCGGGCACTTGAAACTTTACCTTCTTTTGAGTCAATTAGGTTAGAGGCGAGGCAATTGATGAAAATCCTTCTATAAACCTCAAATAGTAACCATCTAAACCCAAAAAGCTTTTAATGTCGGTGGGAATGATTTTTTACAAGTCTACATGAACACCCTCACTAGATACCACATGTCCAAGAAATGTAACTAACTTAAATCAAAACTAGAACTTGTTGAACTTGGCAAATAGCTAAAGGTCCTTAATAGTCTGCAACACAACCCTCAAATTATTAGCATATTCCTCCTCACTCCGAGAGTATACAAGGACACGTTGTCTATGAAAATGAGGAAAAACATAGCATTCATTAGTCCAAAATACATAACTATAAATTCATAGTAATCATATCGAGTCTTGAAGGCTATTTTTGAAATGTAACACTCTCAGGCTCTAAACTGGTAGTAGCTAGATCTAAGGTCTATCTTTAATAAGAAACTAGTGCCCCGAAGCTAATCAAAGAAGTCATCGATTCTTGGAATATGACACTTATTCTTTATTGTGACTTTGTTCAATTAGCGGTAGTCGATGCACATCATGAGAGAACCATCTTTCTTTCGCATGAAAAGGACTGAAGCACCCCAATGGGTCTTATTAGGTCAGATAAAACCCTTATCTAGGATATCCTTCAACTGCTTAAGCTTAGCTAGACTCTAGGTAGATCATCTATGAATACCTCTAAAAATTCACGAACAATTGGGACTGACTGATGAGTCAAGGTTTAGGACTTGAAATCCTTTACCCAAACTAAGTGGTATACATACCCCTAGGAAAGCATATTTTGGGCCTTAAGATATGAAACAAAGTGACCTATAGGCACCATGGAACTATGCTTCATTCTAGGATTGGTTCACTTGAAAATTGAAATTCTACTACTCGAATTCTATAATTGACTGAAGAATAAAAGGAATACAACCAATGCATGCCAAGGATAACATCAAAGTCGGTCATGTCTAACTCCATTAGAAAAGCTGAGGTGGATTTTTGGAGGAGCATAACCGGGTAGCTTCTATATAACCTCTGTGCTAAAACTAACTCACCGATAGGAGTAGAGACTGAAGAAGGTTCTGAGAGGATTTCGGGACTGACAGCAAAGTTTATAGAAGCATAGGGGGTGGCGAAGGATAATATCTCCCCTAGATTTAGCAATACATAAACATCAAGGTGAAAAACTCGTAACATACCCGTGACCACATCTGGTGAGTTCTCAAGATACTAACATAATGAAAGTGCATAAAAACAATTCTAGTACTATCTTCCACCTACACTAGATGAGGCACTATCACGACCTGAATCTACACGCTGGACACGACATGGTACCTAGGATAACAAGTGACCCCCAAGCTAACCCATGGCATAATATACTACTGATACTTTGAATATAGTATGAATTCTACAAGCGAAATGTTTATAAGGAATAACTCATCAAAATCCTGTTAAGTGAAACAAGACATCTGATAACATACTGAAATTTACACAACTACTACAAAACAACTGAATTATTAAGTCTGTCTGAAAGCCATCTAATGACTGATGAGTTGCTGGGACAAGCCCCAAG
Source organism: Datura stramonium (assembly GCA_018107945.1). Taxonomy (NCBI): domain Eukaryota; kingdom Viridiplantae; phylum Streptophyta; class Magnoliopsida; order Solanales; family Solanaceae; genus Datura; species Datura stramonium. Next base: position 101,016 of record JACEIK010003409.1, on the reverse strand, counting down.
CTAACTCTAACATCTGAACAAAAATATCAAAATATAATAAAATTGAGAATGAAACTCTAGCCCTCAGAAAATGAGGACACACTATTGAACTCTACTGATCTTTGTCAGAGAAGGACTAATAACGATGGTGAGATTGAGAACCTACAGGTTATATCATAATACGATACAGTATAGAGAGTATGCATCAGTCCTTGAATATATTTAGTAAGTGAGATACAAAGTAAGTGTAAAGATACTAAGAATCTGTAAGCTGAACTAACAAAACATGCAATGACCATAATTGGAATCATAAATACTGAAATCATCTGGAGAGTTGATAATCCTGTAAGTACTAATAACTATCTGAAGGTGATGTGTAGATCTTGAAAGCTGAAAGACTGGACTGAACAGAAGACTATGACTGTACTGGAGTAAGTTTTCCTGTGTTATACTGTGGCAGAGACTTTAAACAACATGTAACCATGTGAGCTAAACATGGAGTTCGATGTATACCCCTCAAACGAGAAAGCCCACTATACCTTTCAAAGGTATAGTAGCTGAGTTGGATGATGATTGTCTGATGCTCATTCAAGCTAATAACCTACGATGGCAACATAGTTCTAGGAATCGAGTAGTGCTGAACCCCGACTTTTCTCAATTCTATGTTATACTATCACTAGAAGTCCTAATTATTCTATTAGGATGATAGCTCGAAACTGATATCCCAAGACTTAAGTAAGAACTACTTGTTTGGAAGTGTTCTGAGAGTCTAAGGGTCCAAAAGAAATTATGATCCAAGACTTGTCAGAGCTACTTTATCTGAAAGTGTCGTAATGGTTTAAATAACACCGACAAACTGATAATTGGTACTATTGAGGTTACCAAGTTCCTCATGACTAAAAGTAGTCAAACTGGTCAGCTGAAATTTCAGTTGAACACTGAATATACTGAGTGTTGACTGAGACTTTGAGATTAGATAAATCAAAGACTAAATTCTAATCATGCATCTTTACTAACATTGGTAATTTAAAGGAACTATTCTGGCAAACAATATTCATGTCTGAATTCTCAATTATACAAGCCCCATTCAAATCATATCTAAATATTAGGGATAAAATATTTATTGTATGAAATGAGATACCAAGCATGAATTACAACTGATACAAATCTTGGAAAAGCATCAGGAGTTATAACAAAGAGGAAAATCATAATCAGTCTAAAGAACAACCCTAGTTTCGACTGTATATAGGGATGGAATTAATAGAATTTCTGTAATAATTTTGGGACACTAGGGTGAAAGAAATTCCCTTATTGGAATCCCACATACCTGGAGTAGAAATTACTTGAGAAAGCACCTGGAAATCTTAATAAAGAGAGGAAGTCCTAGCTCTTGTCTAGAAGGGTTTGTGTGAGTTCTTCAATGAATTTCTAAGTTACATTTTGGAAAGAATGAGGGGAGAGGGTTGGCTAAACCTCTAAAACCCTTCTAAATAATCCCACCACGATGTAGTCCAGGAGTTAGAATAATAGGTTTTTAAAAAAGTGCCCCTAAAAATAGTTTTAGAAATCCTACCCGTTAGGTGGTACGACTCAAGCTACGAGTCGTACCAGGATCATACTATCAGAACCTTCACCCATGGCTAAGGGTCCTGCTTAATACTATCCTTTGAAGTTTTCCATTAAAGCCTCCTACGATCCGTACCAGGATCCTACGGTTCACACTACAATATGAAATTTTGCCCTGAACATCTCTCTAATTCAACTCACGATTGGCTTATACGATCCGTATCAACATGCCACGAGTCGTACCATGGCTCGTAGTTACCCAAAAGTTCCCTGACCATTTAATTAAACTTTTCCATGATTGGTCAGTACGATTCGTACCTTAGTGGTACGAGTCATACCATGTAATTATGGTTTCTTAGTTACCCCCACTAATTTACTTGATCCTCCTATTATGAGTCCAACTACGACTTGTACCTCCATTCTATGAGTCATACTGTGGCTTGTTCTGAGGTGTTTTTTCAAATTTTCTGCACGATCAAGTTTTAAATCCAAAAACTAGTACTAGGGATTTCTGGGGTGTTACAGCCACCTTGTTGGGATTGGCGAATTGTTGGAGCTGCTGAAGAGGTTGCTTGGGTACGACCGCTGACATCACCTTGGCTGGCTGATGGAAAATCTCTAAGTCTGTGACCAAGCTTATCATATCCAATACAAACGTACTTTCCAATCAACCCCTCTTCAAGGTAGTTCCTTCTACACTTCTTACAAGATGGAAAACTGCATCCTCTGGACATGCTTCCTTGAGACTTAGAGCCTAGTGCTCTACCCTGCTGATGACCTCTGGTCCTAAGAAATGGGATGCTCCTGATGAAGGCACTAGGGATGATGATCTCTGATAAGACTGCGCCCAATTCGCACTGCCTGTTCTTTGTTGTGAGAACTCAATGTTTCCCGCCTAACCCTCTTGGTATCCTTTTCCTTCTCCTTTAGCTTCTCTTCCTCAATCTATTGGGTATGAGTTATGAGCTGAGAGATATCCATATGCTCGATAAGCATAGTGGTCCTACACTCACTCCTTGACCTCTAAGTTTGACACTCCTGAGACAAACTTGCTCATTCAAGCATTCGGCTTGGCCACCATCTCCGGAGCATACTTAGAAAGCTGAGTGAACTTTAGGGCATACTCCTGAACCATCATGGAGTTCAATTTCAAGTTAATAAACTCCTCAGGCTTTGCCTCCCTCAACTCACAAGGAAAGGACCTGTCCATAAAGGCTGTCACGAACTCATCCGAATCAATTTTCACTGCACCTACCCGAAGACCTTCCTTCCACTACTTATACCATATATGAGCTACCCCCTACAACTGATAAAATACAAAGTCTGTACTCACCTCTCTGATGATACCCATGATCTAAGAGATCTTCTACACCTCATCAATGAACTCCTATAGATTCTCGTCCACCTTCAGACAATAGAACTCTGGTGGGTTCATCCCAGTGAAGTCTCGCATCCTTGCCACTGCAGCACTCTTGTTACGATTCACAAGTGCAATCGTCTGCTTATTAACCTGAGAAACCATAGCCTATGCCAACATTTGGAAGGCAGCCACGAACTCCACATGGATAACTTGTTCATTCAGAGGGTCTACTGAGTGGTAGAGCTGGCTGATTTTCATTATCATTTCTCCTTTTGTTGGCTCTACTAGGAGGAATTTCTTTGTAAATGCATATAGAACGAGTTAGAGAAGTAAAGAGAGATGGACTTTATCACATGATATGTAATATTAAAGAAGAGAATTCCTAAAAATGTCTCATAGCCTCTTCTTTGTAAGTGTGTGTCACGCCCCGCCTTGGGGGTATGACTGGCACCTGGTGCCCTACTAGGACCTGAACTGCTGGACTGCTAAGCCTAAGAACTTCTAGTGCTCGGCTGGCTCTAACTCTGATTCACGGAATCAACGGGCTATATAGCGGCTGTAAATATAGCCCCCAGCCGGCTAGGCCTATAGCCACCTGTACAATAACAACAGCTAATAAGAATCTCATCAATACAAGGGAACCTATGCGGGCCGACAAGGCCACCATGCTGACTAGTTATTTATGAATCAATATAACAAATGCTAAACAGCTACGTGACCGGCAAGGTCACCACTACTAACTGGATAAGGCCCCACACGGCCAACATAAACAACCACAGGGAGATATATGCAGACTGCAAGTCTCTAAGAATACTGATAAGATGGTTGGGACAGGGCCACGACCTACCCATACTATACAACAAAAGAAAAATGCTATAAACCTCTTAATATCAAGCTCCAGATTACAGGAGCTGATGACTCTGCGCTGGCTAGGATCACGAGGGGTCGGCTCCTCGTCTATAGGTACCTGCAGGGAAGTAATGCAGCGCCCCAAATGGGCGTCAGTACCACTGGTATTGAGTATGTAAAGCAAACTGAACATAACTGAATATAAACAACAATGCTAGTAAATTCTAAATAGCAGAAAGTATCTAAAACTTTTTGGACTGGCAAGATCTGACATAAGCTTATATGTACTGAAGGTAAGGTAGAATCATACCTGTCGTCATGGCGACCTACTGTCTATCAGCTAATAGATATCATGTATATACATATATATATATAACATACAAGGACCTATACCAGCCCCCATAAGCTGAAAGGTTCCAACCAACACACAATCTATATACCCCTACCCGGGTCAAAACCATCCAAAAGTATATCACTCCACTCGCCTACTAACTACGAGCATCTTTACCGGCCCCCTGGGTATGCAGCTTGGGCTCTCTAGGCCCCTGACTATAACGGTATCTGAGTCTAGAGGACTCCTATACTGTAAACTATAATCTGTATCTGTAAACTGTAAACTGCCCCTTGGGCGCAAGCACTCGACATGGTAAGCTATAATGCTATACTGATCAGCCTGATATGGGGAATGTTGCATCCCTTCTTCGTCCTACTGCGGACGGTATGCCACTCCTTGGAGTGACGTATTCTCACCCTATGGCGGGCGAGTCGACATAACTATTAACCCTGGGGCGGCAAGGAAGCTCTAGTGGTGCCCTCATAGCACAAACAGGTCTCAAAAATCAATAATCACATATAGCAAGCATGTTTGATCTGAAAATACTATCCATATTTTGATATTCTATTCTAAATCTCTTTTCTTCATTAAACTGATTCTCATACAGAGCTATACTGTATCTGAAATATTATCTGACTGTCTGATATTGCTTTACTAACTTTTATTCTGAATATATCATAATATTATAAAACATGCTTGCTAGATT
>JACEIK010003409.1:49758-88324 GCA_018107945.1 Datura stramonium | reverse complement strand
CTCCTGAGATTTTGAATTGAAAATTTGTCCCCCCCCCCAACCTCACGAATCGCGCCAGGATGCATTGGGTCGTACCATGACTTGCGGTGACCTCTCATTGCCACTGAACCATCATGGCCAAATTCTAAACTTCCTACCATAGTTAATCAGGAGTACTCATCCTTGGACATCACGAGTTGTGATGTGCATTCATGGTCATTGGGTCGATTTTAAAACAGCTTCTGAACCTCACCCAATGACTCATCAGAATGAGCCATTACTTTCCACCATAGATCGTCATCTGGCTCTTGGTCTCTAGGAGAAAAATTGACAAGTTTCAGGACTTTGACAGCACTACTCAGAATGAGTAACATCACGAATCGTCACTCACTCCTATGACTCGTTAGATGAGTCGTTATATGGGGATAATGCCAATTTTCTTGTTGGTTTCTACATAAAGTGTAGAATCTCATTTTAGGAACTTTGGGTGAGTTACAGGTGGTCATACTGTTACATAAGATTCTATGCTCACAAATATGGTGAAAAGTTCTCTTTTCTCCCTTCTCATAAATGCCTAGCCCTAATAGAAACTTAGTTCATTGGCTATGGACGATCACCAGAAATGGTGATTGACCAAGCCTCCTAGTTAACATAAAAGTTATCAATCCAAACCCAAAAGAATCAGCAATTTTAAAATATGGGAATGTTGTTAACCACAAGGTAGTGTATTATCGCGACCTACTAATTTGAAGGTTCCATTCAAACTAGCTGCATTACTTCATAAGGAGCCTTATACAGCCATAAATGTAGTAGAAAATCTTCAACATGTTGTTGCTGGGAAATTCTTGTATCAATGGCTAAATTTCAAGGAACTCTGGACCATTCTCCCTAATCAATATGGAATAAAGGAGATTATAAAATAGGTATGTTCAAAAATAGACACTTATTGATTAGATTGGCACTAAAAGAATATTTCATTAATCTGACTTCAAAACTTGTAGTCTATATTAAAGCCAGAGAGAGAAACTCATATCAAATAAGGCCATAGAATATATGACTCTAGATTTATAATGGAGGAAGAAACTACAATAGCAATACCGTGGATATCTTTTCCTAACTTATTGCCAATGTATTATTTCAAGGAAGCCCTTTTCTCATTGGCATCGGTAGGGGGGTACCTCTTCATCTAGACATGGCAACAATCAATAACACTAAGCCTAGATATGCAAAAGTGAAAGTATTAGTGGATTTGATGGCTAATCTCCCAGATCAAGTACAAATGGATCTAGAGGATGAAACATCTGGAGAAATAAGGATTGTGAAGGTGAATATACAATATGATTACCTTCCTAAATATTATAGGGAGTGTACCCTCCAAGCGCACAGGGTAGAAGAATGCAGACACAATTATTAGAAGTTGCAATAAGAAGAGAAGGCAACATGGGAAATTATGCTACAAATGATAAGGGAAAACAAAATATATAAGGGAAAAGGAGACCAGGAAAGGAACTCAAGGTCCCATAACAAAAAAAAGAAATCATGTTGAATTAAAAAAGAACATGCTTATAGGAACCTTCCCTAAGAAACTTATAAGTGGGAAGATAGTAGGAAACCTAGAACAATGGAATACTGCAGTGAAAAGCAAAGGTACTGCAAATAACAACACTAGAAAGAGAAGAGACAATAAGATCACAACCCAGAATTAGTCTACAGTTCTTGAAGATGGTATAAATCAGGAGGTCATAGGGGAGAATAGAGACAAAATCACAATAATTCCTACCAAGAGGTACTTAATAATAGTGGAGAAAAGCAGAAGGAGAGGATCATTGTGGACAAGGATAGTGTAGAAGATAAAAAAGAATGGAATCAAGGAATTCCTCAGCCAAACCATATCACTAATGATGGGAAATCATCATAGAACTTCATCATAGAAGTTGAGAATTGGAAACAATATTAACAAATTAAGTAAAGTATAGAGATGGAGAAAAAGAAAGAAGAAGAAGACAAAGAGGAGGAAAGAGGAAGATACATAAGAAAAAATTTCAAAGGAGAGAGATATCCTTAAGCAAATTGTTAATACTGGATCAAGAATAAAATCACAACAAGAGCAACAAAAATTTGGAGGTGAAATACAAACCCAATAAGAAAGAAAGGAAGTGATGGAAACTAAAAGAGGGGTAGAGTTAATAGGATATGTAATAGACCAGCAAACACCTGAGATACAAGGTTGTCACGACCCGAGATTCCACTTGGACGGGATACGGTACATAGAGTCATAAGTTACCACAAGCAAATCCATGGTCTATTGTCACACTGGTAACTAAGTAAGTATACGGAAGCTGGACGAAATAAATATAGATATAAAACTATTTCAAAACTAGTAAACATAACTATAAAGAATGTTGAACATCTATGTCTGAAAGCCAACTATTAACTAACGAGTTGCTGAGATAAGCCCCCAACTAATTCTAAAATCTAACTAAGTACTGGACTAACTGAAAAGAAAACATTGTCCTCGCAAAATGAGGACTCACCAATAGGACTGTTGCTGGAATCGTCGGGAGGAACTACTGACGATGTTGAGACTAGAAACCTACACCTGTGTCATAATAAGATACAACATGGAAAGTATGCGTCAGTACTTTGAATATACTGAGTAAGTGAGATATACATAAAGAATGGAGAAAAGCAATGAATTGAAATAACATAAAATAACCAATTGATACTGAATACTAATAAAAACTGAGCTACAACTACGATATGGTCAATAATGACCCTGACTGATGGTCATAAACATGTCCTGAAACTGAGTGACAAAACTGAACTAAGGTGAGACTGAGCTGAACGGAGCTGTACGGATAGGTGGGAGAGTCTATAACCGACATATAACTACGTGAGCTAGACATGGATTTTGATGTATATACCCTATCGGAGAAAGCCCACTATACCTTTCCAGGGTATAGTGGCTGAGCTAGGTGATCACATGTCTGGAGCCTATTTTGGCCAATGATCTACAGTGGCAACGTAGTTCTAGGAACTTGGGTGCGCTGGAACTCCGATCTGCTCGGTGCTAAGCACTACTCCCAGTGGATAGCCCTAACTTGACTACTAAACTGGTAGCTTGAAGTGGGGGTCCTGGACTAAATTAGGAATACTTATCTAGAAGTAACATGAGAGTCTATAGGACCGGATGACTGAAATTGGCGTTCTAAAACTAGACAGAGCAACTTATCTGGAAGCATCATAACCATCTAGAGAACTAACTAATAACTGAAACTAGGGAGTATTACTAAACTGAACTCGTCAAGATCTGACTATTGTCAAACTGATCAGCTGACTTAATGAAAGACACTAAAAATGCTAGTTTCTAATTGATACTGGACTAGAACGCATAATGACTCTTCACTAACATGATGGTAATAACATGGGAAATTGAGGAACTAACATATTCAAGCAACAACTATATCTAGTCAACCATAGAAGACCCAAATTTACTGCATTTTATAGAATTATGGCTAAAACCATTTCACATGAGAAAGATAGTAACATGATCACTATGTAGAGGAAACATAGCAAGAATTCATATGAGCAACAAGCCACAAGAATTAATCGAAATCTGGTTACAAATTTACCCTAACTCAAATCTTCTAATCTAGAACTAATAGGAAATTTCAGAAGGATTTTGGGGCACAAGGGAAGAGCAATTCCCTTGTTGAATTCCTACATACCTGGTAAAGAATCCCTCAGAAGAAATCTAGAGAATCTTGAATAACACTGCAAGCCCTATCTTAGCTCTGCATTTACAATCTAGAACTTCTACATTCTGAAAAATTGAGAGTGGAGAGAAATGGGAGGGATTGAGTCGATCGCCCCTTTAATCCTCGTAAAACGTGCCCAAAACGACTTAGTTTATGGGAAAAAGGGTGGGAAGTTACAAAATACCCTTGGATGAAAGTCTGGAAAAACTGTCGTCGAGATCCAATGGGTCACACAACGAGTCGTTGGTTGACACCATGACTCGTTGGGACCAGTCGTTAGTCCTGGGTCAAAAATTCAGGGATCACTTGGACTAGACAACGAGAGGGGACAATGACTCGTTGGATGAACCAACGGATCATTGGTTCCTCTCGTGGTTACCGGAGGGATTTTTGACAAAATCTTGGACCCCCCACTAATGGACGACACAACAACTTGTTGGCTGAATCGCTGGTTCATTGTATCTGCTCATCGTCACCACTATAAAAACTAAGGGATTTCTAGACTTATCATCACAGATGGAAACGACGACTGGTTGTGTGATACAACGGGTCATTGTTGCCACTTGTTGTCAATGGAACAAGGTTCTGACAACACTTTGGATTCCCAAATAACGACTAACACCACTAGCCATTATGCTAGACAACTACTCGTCATCTAGCTCGTGGGTTCCTGGGAAGGGTCTATCAGGTTTCTGTGATGGGGATAAAACAAGTGATAGGATGACTCATTGTTTCCTCTGACGGGTCGTCCTATGTCTCATGTGTTTCTAGAGGCAACCGACAGGATGACTATTACCCAGACAATGGATCGTTATTGCAGACAACGACTTGTTGTCTCGATCGTTCTAAGATAAAATATTCTGCTTCTTCCTACTGAGTCTAAGTTTGTTCGAGGAAAGTTTTGGGGTGTTATAATATCTCCCCATTGGGATAATTCGTCCTAGAATGAAGGCTAAAACTGTTGGAAAGCTGGGAAAGGAGTTGCAATTCCCTAGTGAAGCTATAAACTAATTCTTGAAGGTGTGAGACTTCAAATTGGAATGGGCATACGAATTGAGTTATCAGAACTAGAGTGCACATTAAAAATATGAATAGAGCTGATGATTACTGAACTAAATAGATTATTGAGGAGGAATTTAATACCTGATGCTGAAATTCAACTGGAGGGGAATAAATGGTGATATTTAGCCATAATCTCTGCTTCTGCTTCCCATATGGCCTTCTCAACTATTTGGTTCCTTCAAAAGACTTTTACCGAAGCGACTTCCTTATTTGTCAACTTATGAACTTGACGATCTAGGATTTGAACTGAGACCTCTTCGTAAGAGAGACTATCCTTCACTCCCACACTATCTAGTGGCACAACTAAGGTCGGATCACTGATGCACTTCATCAACAGTGACACATGGAAGACTGGGTGCACAACTGCTAACTCCGAAGGTAATTCTAACTCATAGGTCACACTGCCAATTCGCCTCAGAATCCTGTAGGGTCCTATATACCTCGGACTGAGTTTCCCTTTCTTTCCAAACCTCATCAGCCCTTTCATGGGTGAAATTTTCAGATAAACCCAATCATCTACTGTAAATTCTACCCTCGTCTCCTCACATTAACATACGATTTATGTCGACTCTGACCTATTTTAAACCTCTTTCTAATAAGTTTCACTTTCTGCATAGCCTCATGAAACGAGTCTGGTCCTACAAAGGTAGCTTCTCCAACTTCAAACCACCCTATAGGAGACTTGCACCTCCTACCATAATGCCTCAAATGGGGCCATCTAAATACTGGAGTGGTAGCTATTATGGTAAGAAAACTTGATGAGAGTAGGTGATCATCCGAAAAACCCTTGAAGTCGATCACACAAGGTCTCAACATGTATTCTAAGGTTTGAATAGTCTGCTCAACTTGTCCATCTATCTGTGGGTGAAAAGTTGTGTTGAGCTTGACCTGAGTAATGAGCCCTTTCTGAAATGACTTCCTCAAATGCGAGGTGAACTGGGTACCTCTATCTGATATGATGGATGAGGGAACCCCATGTAGTCTGACTAACTCATAGATTTACATCCTAGGATAATCCTCAGCTGATTATGTAGTTTTAACTGGGAGGAAATTTGTTGACTTTGTCATCCGATCTACTATCACCCAAATAAAATTCATGTTGCCGATGAGTACGAGGTAGACCTGTAATGAAGTCCATATTCAATTCTTCCCACATCCATGTGGTTATGCCAATATCCTGAGTCATACCCCTAGGTCTTTGATGTTCAACTTTAACCTGTTGGCAGTTTAGGCACTTAGCCACAAATTCTACAAAGTCCCTCTTCATACCATTCCACCAGTATATTTCCCGTAGGTCACGGTACATCTTAGTGGCACCCCGGTGGATAGAATATCTGGAGATGTGTGATTCTACCAGTATTCTCTATCTCAAGTCATCTACATCCGGAACACATAGTCTTCCCTGGTAACGAAGCACACCATCTCCCTCTTTTGAGAAAGACTCCACTTTCTTTCTTAGAACTTCTTCTTTCAGCTTAAGCAGTATGGGATCTTCATCTTGCTTTGACTTCACCTTGACAACAAATGAGGATTCTAACCCACTCTACAGTACTACTCCACCCTCAGCTGAATCCATCAATCGCACGCCCAACCGAGCTAACCTGTGAATAACCTTTGCTAGCACTTTTCTGTCGTCTTCAACATGAGCTACGCTCCCCATGCACATCCGTCTTAAGGCATCCACCAACACATTTGCGTTGCTCGGGTGGTATAACACACTTATGTCGTAATCCTTCAATAATTCTAACCACCTTCTCTGACGAAGGTTTAAATCCTTCTAACTGAACACGTACTAAAGGCTCTTGTGGTCGGTGAAAACATTCACGTGAACCCCATAAATGTAATTCCTCCATATTTTTAAAGAAAACACCACTACCACTAATTCAAGATCAAAAGTCGGATAATTCTTCTCATGAACTTTGAGCTATCTAGAGGCACAAGCTATCACCTTAACCCGCTGCATTAGAACACAATCGAGGCCAACGCAGGAAGAATCACAATAGACTACGAACCCATCTGTGCCTTATGGCAAGGTCAAAACTGGAGTTGTAGTAAGTCGAGTCTTTACCTCTTGGAAACTCTTCTCACATGCATTTGACCACTGAAACTTCACCCATTTCTGTGTTAGCTTAGTAAGAGGAGACGCAACAAAAGAAAACCCCTCTACAAACTGTCTGTAATAATCAGCTAGACCCAGGAAGCTCCTTACATCTGTTGGGGAAGTGGATCTCGGCCAGTGTTTCATCGCTATTATCTTTTGAGGATCTACTTGAATACCCTCACCTGAAACCACATGACCATGAAAGGCCACAAACTTCAGCCAAAATTTACATTTGGTGAAATTGGTGAACAACTGGCGGTCACTGAGAGACTGCAATACTATCCTCAGATGGTTAGCGTGCTCCTCCTCATTTCTGGAGTATACCAAAATGTCATCGATGAACACAATGATGAATATGTCCAGATACAGTTTTAATATCTTGTTCATCGAGTCCATGAAAGCTGTAGGGGCATTGGTTAGTCCAAAGTACATAACCATAAATTCATAGTGACCATACCGAGTTCTGAACGTTGTTTTCAGTATGTCATATTCCCTGACCTCGAACTGATGATATCCCACCCTGAGATCTATCATGGAGAAACAACTGGCTCCATGAAGCTGATTAAAGAAGTCATTAATCCTGGGTAGGGGATACCTATTCTTAACTATAACTTTTTTTAGTTGATGGTAGTCAATACACATTATAAGAGTACCGTCTTTTTTTTGAACTAACAATACTGGAGCACCACATGGAGAGCTTGACCTTATGAAACCCTTATCTAGGAGGTCCTTCAATTGTTCCATCAACTCCTTAAGCTTAGTTGGAGCCATTCTACCAAGAGGAATAGAGATGGGCTGAGTGTCTGGAAGAAGGTCTATGCCGAAGTCTATTTCCCGCTCGGGAGGGACTCGGGGAAGATCTTTGGGAAACCCGTCAGGGAATTCGCTGACAATTGAAACTGACTAAATCATTTGGGTTTCAGAGATAGAATCTTTGACTCGAACTAGGTGATAGATGCACCCAAAATGAGCTTCCTTTATTTAAGGTAGGAAATAAACCGTGCCTTAAGCGCTGAAAGACTACCCATCCATTCTATGATTGGCTCATTGGGAAACTAAAATCAGACGACTCTAGTTCTGCAGTCGGCCGAGGGACACCTAGAATGTAACCAATCCATGCCAAGAATGAGGTCAAAATAGACCATGTCTAGCTCTACTATATAAACTAGAATAACTTTATTCAATATTGAGATTGGGCAGTTTCTATATACCCGGGTGGCTCTAATTGACTCACCAACTGGGGTAGAGACTAAGAACTCTTCTGAGAGGACTTATGGACTGATTTAAAACTGAACAACTACATAAGGAGTCACGAACGATAGTGTGGTTCCTTGATCTAGTATGGCATATACATCTATATTGAAAAGATGTAACATACCCGTGACCATATCAGGTGAGCTCTCCTGATATTAACGAGAGGACAAAGTGTAAAAGCATTTTTGGCACTGACCGTTCTCCGTACCTGAAGTAGTCCCCTACTGAGCTGGACAACCTATTGGGGCTACTGATGTAGACTAAGTTCTCCCCTATCCTACTGATGGACACTCCTTTAACCTGTGACCTAACTACCCACATTTAAAGCAACCCTCTTTGCCCATGCGGCTTTCACGTGGATGGGTTTTCACACTCAATACAAGCTGGGTAATGGTTTCTGGCACTGTAACTCTAAGACTGAGAGCCATATGCTCTACCCTTCCAATCCTTGCGGGACCGGAAAAAGGGGCATTAACTGATATGGGTGTTGGAGTTCTCTCTTGCTATTGCTATGGGCAAATACCATCGCCTAACCTCTGTTGTCCATAATCATACTGGCTTGTTCTAGCCCACTTATTCTCTCGCTCAATATCCTTTAACTTCTCTGCCTCAATATGGTGTGCATGAATGATGAGGATGGATAGGTCGATGTCCTTGATGAGCATTACAGTTTTACACTCTCTAAGTACCAAATCTGACACTCCATTGACAAATTTGAGCATGTGAGCCCTTGGTTCAGCAACCATCTCTAGAGCATACCTCGACAATCGAGTGAACTCCAATACGTATTCCTCCACTATTTTGTTACCCTGTCTCAGATTCATGAATTATGTGACCTTAGCCTCCCTCAATTCTTGAGGAAAGTATTTGTCTAGAAATATTGTAGCGAACTCATCTCACTCTATTGATCCTGTCTCTACTGGCCTACCAACCTTTCACTAACTATACCAAATCTTAGCCATCCCTTTCAACTAGTAGGTATCTAGATCAGCACTCTCCACCGAACTAACACCCATAATTCGGGTAATCTTTCGCAGCTCATCCACAAACTGTTGCGGGTTCTCTCCCACCTTAGATCAATGAAAAGATGGAGGGTTTATTCGGGTGAAGTCCTGAATCGTAGAATCTTCTGCAAACCCATTTGCATTCACCAGAACCACCTGCTAGTTCACTTTGTTGGTCACAGTCTGCGCCAACAGCTTGTTGGTCACAGTCTGCGCCAACAGCTAGATTGCCGCTCAAAATTCTGCCGAGGACACTTGATGATCCTGTGGGGCTGCTGGAGCTGGTAGGGTAGGTCAGTTTGCATTGCCATCCGTCTTTCCAATTCCTCAATTTGGAGGCATATTTTCATTGAAATGAATAGAGCACGAGTTAGGAGGACATTTTTGGGATTCAACTTCGACGCACGATAAGGAGTATGAACAAAAGAGAGCTTTGCTAATAACGTCTTGTCACTTCTCTTTCATAAGTGTGGTGCGCTTCATACCCATTAAAAGAACTCTACTTGATGCAGATTTCAGACATCCTAGGATAATCTAAACCTAGTGCTCTAATACCAAGTTTGTCACGACTCGAGTCTGTACCCTGGATGGGACACAGTACTTGGAGTCACAAGTCACCCCAAGCGAACCCATGGTCTATCATCAAACTGGTAACTAAGTAAGCATATGCGGAAGCTAGAAAAAATAAATATCCAAATAAAACTATTTTGGAAATAGTAAACATAACTATAAAGATGCTGAGCGACAACCCACAAGAATTAATCAGAATCTTGTTCCAAATTTACCCTAACTAAAATCTTTAGGACTATAATTTGCAGGAAATTTCAGAAGGATTTAGGGGCACAAGAGAAGTGCAACTTCCTTGTTGAATTCCTATATACCTGGTGAAGAATCCTTGAGAAGAAATCTGGAGAATCTTGAAGAACACTGAAAGCGCTAGCTTAGCTCTGCACTAACTGCCTAGAACTTCTACGTTTTGAAAAATCCTGAGTGGAGAGAAATGAGAGGGATTAAGTCGATCACCCATTTAATCCTCTAAAAAATGTGCCCAAAATGACGTAGTTTAGGGATTAAAAAGGTGAGAGGTCACAAAAATACCCCTGGTTGAAAGTCTGAAAATAGCTATCTTGATCCAATGGGTCACACCACAAGTCATTGGTTGAAACAAAGACTTATTTGGACCAGTCGTTGGTTCTGGGACAAATAGTTTGGGCTCACTGGGATTGGACAACGAGAGGGGACAAAGAGTCATTGGATGAACCCAACAGATCATTGGTTCCTCTCATGGTTACCGGAGGAATTTTTTTACAAAATCTTTGACCCTCACTAACGGACAACACAATGACTCATTGGCTGAACCAATGGGTTGCTGTATCTGCTCATCGTTACCACTGGAAAAATTGAGGGATTTCTGGACCTATCATCACGGATGTCAACAATGACTCATTGTGTGATACAACGGGTCATTATTGCCACTCGTTGTCACTGAACAAGGTATTGACAACCCTTTGGATTCCTAACTAATGACTAACACCACGAGCCATTATGCCAGACAACAACTCTTCGTATGGCTCGTGGGTTCCTAGGAAGGATCTATCAGGTTTCTGAGCTGGGAATACAATGAGTGACAAGCTGACTCAGTACTGCCTCAGACGGATCATCCTATGTCTCGTGGGTTCCTGGAGGCAACAGGTAGGGATGACCACGACCCAGATAATGGGTCGTTACTACAGACAACGACTCATTGTGTCGGTCTTCTAAGATAAAATTTTTTGCTTCTTCCTGCTGAGTCTGAGTTTGGTCTAGAAATATCTTGGGGTGTTACAAAGGCAATGGAGAGGACATATGTAAGGAAATAGAAGTTCGTAAGAAAATATAGCTATTACAATTACATCAAAAAGTCGACCTCTAGCAATTTACAAGGAATATTCACCTTTGAAGAATTTATAGTCCATACTGACTCATCAGATTGTGGAAACAAGAAACATAGTGGAAGAGATGGAGCGTGGAAGCATGAATATAGGGAAGAAAATAGGAAGGGGAAGCACCACAACCTACTAGAATAATCCCTGAAAGAGGAGCAAAGTCTAATGTAACATTATGCTGATAAGATTGTTTTGGAACATTAGGTCATATTGCACTCAATAGGCATTTTACAGAGTTCAAATGCTACATATCAAAAAATTTTATATGATTGCATTATTGGAACCTTTCTAGGAATCAAGGCATATTAAATAAATATAAATAGGAGACTAGACATGAAATATTCTATCTTTAACCAAAATGGCAAGATTTGAATATTTGTGGATGAAGGAATATCAGTGGAAATTCTGTTGGACAATAATAAACAACTCACTATTAAATTAGTGTTTCAAGATACTAACAAAGCTTTAATTACCACTATAGTATATGCAATTGCAATGTAGTAAAAAGATTAGATTTGAGAGATGAAATGTATTTCATTGATAATTGATGTTGGGCATATTTTTATGTCCATTTTCCATGTTTTTATCCATATTTGATCATATTTTGAGATCATAATCCTTCATTTATGCTTAAATTCATGTGTGTGTGTTTTATGTGCTACAAATCATTTGAGTTGAGTTGATAAGGAAACTAAGTAAAATGGAGTCAAAATAATCTAAGGAGTGAAGATTTGTGGAGCTGAAGGGACTTGTACTATGGCTGGTGCCCCCCACCAAGTCCCAAACTTCAGAAAATAAAACTTCAGGTTGGTTCTATGGCGCGCCCTTGAACTTCAGAGAATTGCACTTCACAAACCTTGGTGAGATGAGTGACGCCCCGCAGAAGTGGTGTTCAGACTTGGAGAAATATGATGAAAACCTTGGGAAGATAGAGGGGGCGACATCCCAGGGTTATTTTGGGGTAGAAAATGATGATTTTAAAGCTAAGTTTTGAGGGGTAAAAACATTATTTGAAGGCTCATTTATAAATACACGCCTTAGGTTGTTTGTTACATATCTTTGATCATTTTTTACATTCTGTAGTTCTTTTGTGGAGGCTTGTAAAACATTTTGAAGGAAGACAAAGTTCTACACTAGGTTTTTCTCTTCTTTACTTGTATTTTCATATGATGATGACTAAGTATTAATTTTTTAACTTATTTATGAGTGACTAAACCTCTATTCTAGGGTTGTGGCCATGGTGGATGGTTGAATGTTTGAAAGACTAATTTAATCTAGTTTTGATTCTTCAATTGTGGTTGTTTATATTTATTTTTGTCAATTTATTATTTAAGAGATTGATAACCTTGTAAGTAATCGTTTGGCTTTCAATTGAACTTGGGAAAGGGAATCGAAAGGGTTAAAAATAAATACAGTATGAAAATTTAAAGACCCTTGAACCAATTGGTGATAGGATAAAAGTTTTTGTTGAGGATAGGGATATACCCATCAACCTCGTCTAGTTGAAATATAAGTAGGCATAATCGTTGTTTCATTATTCTCTTGCGACCATAGAGATATTGTAACACCCCAAAACTTTCCTCGACCAGAATCAGACATTTCAAGAAAATTTAGAAGAAAAACCAAAAAAAATGTCTCAGGATGACTGAGTCAATGAGTCGTGGTTAGCTCGAATGGCTCATTGTGTTAGTCGTGGTGAGTAGGTCTTGGTCTCTCGAGAACCGACGAGACAAGGAACGACCCGTTGTGAGAAAAAATGATTCATCTCGTTAGTCGTAGTTTCCCCAGCTCATAAATCCTTTCCAGGACCGTACTACTCAACCAATGAGTCATTGTCAGAAACAACGACTTGTTGTGAGAGTCGTCGGGCGAAATCCCTAATATCCCGTTCCAGTGAAGACGAGAGGAAACAATGACTCATTGTTTCCCACAATGAGTTGTTGTCAACACCTGTCGTGTAAACTTGGACATTTTCAGAAAATCTTTCAGTGAACCTAAAGACTGAACATGACGACTCGTTGGTTCAACCAATGAGTTGTTGTGTCACCCCTTGCTTTGCCTACGAGTTTTCCTTGTCTAGTGGCCACGGGAGGAAGAAACGACCTGTTGGTTCATACAACGAGTCATGGTGACCCCTGTTGCCACATCTAGTGTCTTCTCATCCTAGTTAGTGAACTAATGAGAGGCCCCAATGAGTCATGGTCTCAACCAAAAACTCATTGAGTGACCCGTTGGGACCCTGTCGACTAGCTTTTAGGTTTCACTCCAGGTTTACTTTTGTAATTTTCCATCTACTTAGTCCCTAACAAACGTCGTTTTGGGTTTTAATCAATGGTTTTAGAGGGGGTAACCGACGATTACCTCATTTTCTCATCCCTTCAACAGTTAGAACATGAAGTTTCTCTTATAAAGGCTCAAAGAAGAAGTACGGAGATCGATCTTTCTCAGATTTTTCAAGGAATTCTCTCAGGGATTTCCATCACCAGGTATGTGGAAGCTCAACAAGGGAATAGTTCTTTCCTTGTTTCTCCAAAATTCTTCTTTATCTTCTCTATCAGTTCTAGACTTGATACTTTCGAATGTGAAGGAATTATCTGCAAGACTTCATTTAATTCATGTGGAATATTGGTTATGTTAATTGTAAATATTTTTCCACCAGTTGTGACTACTTTAACGATTATCCCTGTACATTAAATTCTATCCCTGGCTCTTGAATGCAAAAAAAAACTAGAGTCTTGCATAAGTGATTAATTATAGAAATTGCTTGATTCTATCAATGTTGAGATTCCTATATTGTTAGTTTGTACTGAAACCTTAGTCAGATATAGGTCAGTTCAGTCAGCCAGAATGTTAGAATACTCTGTGTTAGTCAGAAATGTCAACTAATTAGTTTGACAATAGAAATTCTCGAGGTGTCAGTAGTGTCTCCAAGTTATCAGAATTAGACTCAGTATCAAATTTTAGTGGTTCTTTAGGCGGTCATGACACATTCAAATAGGACCCCAGCTTCAGATTATAGTTTGTTCTTTAAATGATTACGATGCTTTCAGATAAGTAGCTCTGACCAGTCTTAGAACCCGGTTATAGAACACGGCCCGATAAGACTCTCAGGGTGCTTCCACATAGGTAATCCTTACTTAGTCTTAGGCCCCAATTTCGAGCTATCAACTTAGTCTTAGTAGTAAGTCTAAGACTATCCAGTGGGAGTAGGACTTAGCACTGAGCGAACTGGGGTTCTAGCGCACCCAGGTTCCCAAAACTACGTTGCCACCGTAGGATATATTTTTATTGGCCTTATGGCCCCAGACCCGTGATCACTCAATTCATGCCTTTATACCTTGGGAAGGTATATTAGGTCCTATCGATGGGGTGTATACATCGGACTCCATGTTTATCTCACGTAGTTATAGTCGATTATAGACTCTCCGACAAGTCAGCTCAGTTCAGTGTCAGATTAGTCAGTGCAGAGTCGTTCAGTACAATATTTTAGATTAGTATCTCAGATTTAGGGCATGTCCTTTTCCATCAAGTAGGTTCATTTAGACCATCTCATTTTATTACATTTATTCAGTTGCAGCATTATCAGTTCGTCATTGGATGTCTTTTCAGTTAAGTTGCTTCACTCCTTGTGTATGGTTTTTTTCACTTACACATTACATTCAAATGTAACACCCCGAAGGTTTATAAGATCATACTCCGAACTTAAAGAAAGAATTTAGAAGGAAAGTGGAAATTTCACAATAGAACGAGTCGTGGTTTAACTCGTTAGGTGACACCACGAGTCGTGGTGAGACTCGTTGCAAGAAGTTAGTGAAGTCCTATTCAGAGTTCCGAGGTAATGACCCACGTCATGACTCGTGGGGTGAGGAGACAAGTCGTGGGGTCCTGGTCACAAGCAGTAGCCGAAAATATCCAGATTCCAAGGGACGAGGGATACGCTGACTCGTTAAGTCCAGTAATGAGTTGTACTTAAGAGTCATCGAGCAGAATTTAGAAAAAATGCAAGTGAGATAGTGGTGACGATGGCTGGTGATCACCAATTGTTAGGTGACGTGATGACCCCTCATGTCGATCGTTGGAAGGATTTGTCCATTGTTGACAATGAGTGGACATGATGAGTCGTCCCGAGATGTAACGACTCATCAAGTTAGTCTTTGGCAGGTTCAAGGGAATTCTTTGAGAAATGTTCCAGTGTACTCCATGAGTTGGAACCATGAGTCATTGCCAGCCCCATGACTCCTGGAGTGCCTCGTGGGGACTAGCAATTGCATTTTCCTGCATTTTTCCAGGGGTGTTTTCATGAAAATCCTATGCTTCTAATTCCTAAACTACATCATTTTAAGCATTGTATGGGATGTTTTTAAGGGTCTTTCTAGCCTAATCTCTCATTCCCTCAAGATATTCCCTCGAACTCTTCTTCCTCCCCTCTCTTAAGACTCAAGGATTCAACAAGGGTTTCATCAAGGATTTAGGGTTCAAGTTCAATAGGGATTTTTTCCTAATAAGATATGTGGGTTTTTCAACAAAGATATCCTTCCATCCTTGTGCCCCAAACTATTTATTAAAAACCTGAATATCTTGTTCTAGAAAAGCATGATCTAGGATTTCGAATTATGGATGATTTCTTCTATGTCTTCTATAAATTCTAAGACCTATTATGATTAAAAGTCATGTATGCTTATGGGATTATTCTAATATCTCAAATTAAGTACTTAATAGGGAAAGTGCATGATTATAGAATTCCCCCCAATGAGATAGCTTAAAACTTCAAATGGCTTTTCATTATTATTCACCTGATTATACCAATAACTTGTATCCATGTCTAAAATATGTAAACATCATAAGAATTCCCTAAAAACTAGAATATATGATTTTATAGATATGTTGAGATGAGATTAGAACTTATGGGCTTGATCAATGTGAAGTATGTATACATTTTCATTATGATCTCGATGTAAATGTTTTGGGTATGAGGTTAGTATATGATAACAACATGATTATTTTATCTTCTTCAAAAATTAAAGTAAACGTCGAAATGGGGTCCATGAGATAAACATATTCTTCTACCATGATCTCGTTGTACATGTTTAAGGATTGAGTTAATTATATGGGCTTCTGTAATTTTGGAATATATGAATCAGTGGTGTGCGGCCTTGGTCAACCTGTCGACCACCAACCAAATGGAATCGTAGTGTCGGCGAGTACGAGGTAGATTGGTAATGAAATACATATTAATATATTCCNTCTGTAATTTTGGAATATATGAATCAGTGTATACATGTTAAAGAATGAATTGGACCTATGGATCCTACATGACTCTATATTATATGTCATATGTTATGAACTCAGAATTTGAATGTTGTGGAGATGTGTAAAGTTTGATCTAAACATATAGAAGTTCGTGTATTTATAATGTGTGGATTAAATGATGGTTTGGTAACATGATGATATGAATTATGATGATAAAGCATGAAAATGGTCCTTCGGACTTTTGGGCTTGTTGTTAGTAGAAAGTAGACTTAATCTATTCTAAATGAACACAATATGATGGAATCAGTAAATGCTCATGTTTCTTATTAGCTATAGTAGCTTAGACCCGATGAATAAGTTCAAATAAGTACTCCTCATGTTCTAGTATAGTCAAGGAGTCTCCATAGCCGAGAATGTTTCCCTTAGTCAGTCAGGGACTCTCCATAGCCGAGAATTTTTCTCTTAGTCAATCAGGGACTCTCCATAGATGAAAATGTTTCCCTTAATAAGGCAGGGACTCTCCATATCCGAGAATATTTTCCTTAGTTAGTCAGGGAATATCCATAGCCAAGAATGTTTCCCTTATATTAGTTGGGACTCTCCATAGTCGAGAATGTTTCCCTTAGATTAGTGGGGACTCTCCACAACCGAGAATGTTTCCCTTAGTTCATTTGGGACTCTTCATAGTTGAGAATGACTCCCTTAGTTCACGTTATCAGTTTGGCTCCGTTTCATATAGTTCAGAATTAAGTTTAAAATAGATATTGCATAATCCAGTCTCAATTATCAGTAGATATCCAGTACAGTGTATGATAGTAGCTTCAGTTTTATCTTTCATTATATGTTCAGTACATGACCCTTATGCATGATTTTGATGATTCTTCATAATATGAGTTCAAAATAAAAGTTCATGTCGATATGTGTATGTAACTCAAATAGGGTTGATGCATTCTAATTAAGTCATATGAGTCATATGTCGATGTGCTCAGTTTATTTGAATCTTGTATATTAGTATGTTTTAGTTTATTTACGTTTCCCACATGCTCAGTACATTCCATGTACTTACCACATACTTTATGTGCTATATCATTTCATGATATAGATTCAGGTGTCCAGACTCAACCCCGCGATTAGACACGCTCATTTTCCATCTCAGCGGATTGTGGTGAGTCCTCATCTCTCGAGGACGAGATTTATGTTTCTTATTTCATTTATATTTCAGTTTTTCAGACATTAGGAGTTAGCTGGGTACCTATCCCAACAACTCATCAATTTAGTAGAAGCTTTTAGACATTTGTAAACAGATTCAGTCTATGTATCAGAGTTTTGTTAGATTATGTCTTTCGAGTTTTAAATTTGACTCTTACAGTTAGCTTTTTCTCAGTTATGTTTATGTTAGTTTTTTCTATTATTAAGGGATATTTTATGATTATGCCATGTTTGACTTGGAGCCTCTCGGGGTTTCTTGTCTATTGTTACGAGTAGGGTGTAAACACGGGTCAACACAAAATTTATATCAGAGCAAAGGTTGAGTGTCCTAGGGTGTCTGAAAGCCGCATTAAGTAGAGTCTTTTTCATAGGTGTGAAGCGCGCCACAGTTATGACGAAGAGGCTATGAGACATTTAGGATTGTTCTATTTTCTTCATGATTCCTACCGTGCGTACAGTATGAAACTCTAACAGTTCATTCCCTGACTCGTACTTTATGCTATCGTAGATAATGCCTCCCAGATGAGAGACTTGAAGAAGAGATGGTAGTGGGCGCCAGCAAGCACCACCAGCTCCAGCGAACCCGATGGACGACCATGTTACTCATGTTGAGTTCCAAGCAACCCTTAATATGTTGGCGCAGGCCATGACCTTCCAAATAAATCAGCAAGTGATGGCTCGTGTTCTCCAAAATGGGAATGTAGCGGCGGCAAGGGTAAGAGACTTCCTCAAAATGAATCCACCCGAATTCTTGGGGCCAACGGTAGATGAGGACCCGTATGAGTTCTTGGAAGAGATATAGAAGATCACCCAAATCATGGGGGTGACGGAACTGAGAGCGTAGACTTATCCTCCTACTAGTTGAAAGGAGTCGATTATATATGGTTTTTCCAGTGGAGAGATAGTCGAGGAGTCGGAGTAGCCCTCATAGGTTGGGATGACTTTATGACCACGTTTCTGGATAGGTTTTTCCCTAGGGAGTTGAGGGAGGCAAAGGCGGCAGAGTTCATCAATTTGAGACAAAACAACATGACTGTCTAGGAGTATGCATTGGAGGTTACTTGGTTTTCCAAGTATGCACCGGAGATGGTAGCCAATCGAGGGCTCGTTTGAGCAGGTTCATGAACGGAGTGTCAGACTCCCTGGTCAAGGAATGCAGGACCGCCATGATGCACAAGGACATAGACTTTCCACATTTTGTGATATTCGCTCAACAAGTAGAGGCAGAGTAGGTGAAAGAAAAAGAGAGAGAGGACAATATGTCTAGGGTAGGAGATCCAGAGTTTTCGCCGTAGAGGATGAGTGGTGGACACTACTCACACTCCTAGCAGAAATCATCAACCCCAGCACTTTCGACAGTCAGTGCTCCATAAAAACCCAGGGTAAGGGAGATTATGTATCTGTTGTGTGCCAGCTGTGGAAACACCATTTGGGAGAATGCATGGGCGGCTCGGATGCTTTTTTTTGTACGGCAAGTTGGGTCATAAGCACCGGGATTGCGCAGCGGCTAAGTGAGGCGAGAGTAGAGCCTCGGGCACCTCTTATATAGCTCCGATAGCCCATCCGTTTCAGTAGGGTGCATCATCTAGCTTAGGTGGTGGACAGTGTCGAAACCGCTCTTATGCCTTAGCAGCACACTACGATAAGGGCTAGTTGCCAGTAGAAGTCACATGTATGTGTTGAATTTTCTTTTACTCCTTGCATGTTGCTAGCCCTAGAACCCCAGTATTTAATAAGAAGCCCTATGATGGTTGTTGAAAAGAGATTGTCGATGTGTGATATGAATAGTTGTGAGTGTAAGGCTTGCAGGGGATGTTAGAGGTGAAGGATAAGCTAGGAGTTAGTGATTTAGCCCCGACTTTAAGAAAGATTCAGGATCCTTAGGATGATGGCTTTAAGCTAAGGGGGAGATGGTAAGTATGTGAGGAAAGTCGAATATTTAGTATGCTGGTGAGAGAGTTCCAACCCTAATAGTTGCGGTACGTCAATCTCTTCAGGTTCATATAACCTCTCTTGTATTTTAGTTGAAGTTAAGTTTTACCCATCCCTATGTGCAGATTTACAGAATTTCTAGATAACCACTTCGGACAACGATGCCATTCTTACTCTATAAATCCTTAAGGCTCATCTTCACGTTATGAACCAGCTATGTGTGCTAACTAATGCCTTCCAGTATGTTTAGATCGAACTCAGTCTTTAGAAGTTGCTTTAGCAGCTTAGTAGAATAAGGTTAACTCAGGTGTGTGCTCAGTTATAGATGTCATGAATAATTCATTCTGATGAGTCATTTACTTTCAGTTAGACTAGATATCATGAATTCTAACCCCATAACATAAAGCAATTAGAGAACGAAGGCTTAGTCCATGTTAGCTCAGTGCTAGCTAGAGGAAAAGAATCCTTCTCAGTGTTTTATCTTGTTCCATGTTAGTTCATGTCTTACGGTCCCTCTCATGTCTCACCATGCATGTACGAATTAGATGTTCAGTTCGGAGATGTAAGATCATCCCAAGGTCAGATACTCCATTTGTTTTAGCTGTAAATGATTAATTTTGGGATTTCATATCCATCCCTATCCTTTCATTATGTTTAGCCAACATTCAAGGACAAACATTCCCAAGGGGAGATATTGTAACACTCAGAAGGTTTATAAGATCAAACTCCGGACTTAATGAAAGAATTCCGAAGGAAAGTGGAAATTTCACCACGGAACAAGTCATGGTATGACTCGTTAGGTGACACCACGAGTCATGGTGATACTCGTTCAAGAATTTAGTGAAGTCCTATTCAGAGTTCCGAGGTAATGACCCACGTCAAGACTCGTGGGGTGAGGAGACGATTCGTGTTGTCCTGGTCATGAGTAGTAGCCGGAAATATCAAGACACCAAGGGATGAGGAATATGACGACTTGTTAAGTCCATTAATGAGTCATCCTGAAGAGTCGTCGAGTAGAATTTAGAAATAATGCAAGTGAGATAGTGGTGAAGACGGATGGTGATCACGAGCCATTATGTGAGGAGACGACCTGTCATGTCGGTCGTTGGAATGATTTGAAGGATTTTTCCAATGTTGATGATGAGTAGACATGATGAGTCATCTAGTGATGTAACGACTCGTCAGGTCAGTCATTGCCAGGTTCAAGGGAATTCTTTGAGAAATATTCTAGTGTACTCCACGAGTTGGCACCACGATTCCTTGCCAACCCCACGACTCGTGGAGTGCCTCGTAGGGACTGGAAAGTGCATTTTCCTACATTTTTCTAGGGGTGTTTTCATAAAAATCATATGCTTTTAACTCCTAAACTATGTCATTTTGAGCATTGTATGGTACATTTTAAGGGTTTTTATAGCCTAATATCTCATTCCCTCATGATATTCCCTCAAACTCTTCTTCCTCCCCTCTCTTATGACTCAAAGATTCAACAAGGGTTTCTTCAAGGATTCAAGGTTCAGGTTCAAGTGGGGATTTCTCCTAATCAGGTATGTGGATTTTTCAACAAGGATATCCTTCCATCCTTGTGCCCCAAACTTTTTATTAAAAACCCGAATATGTTGTTCTAGAAAAAACATGATCTAGAATTTTGATTTATGGATGATTTATTCCATGTCTTCTAAGAATTCTAAGACCCATTATGATTAAAAGTCATGTATGCTTATGGGATTATTCTAATATCTCAAATTTTGTACTTTATATGGAAAATGCATAATTATAGAATTCACCCCATGAGATAGCTTAAAACTTCAAATGGGTTTTCATTATTATTCACCTAATTATATCAAGAACTTGTATTAATAATTCCCTTTAAAACTAGCATATATGATTTGATAGATATGTTGAGATGAGATTAGAAATTATGGGCTTGATCAATATGAAGTATGTATATGTTTTCTTTATGATCTCGATGTAAATGTTTTGGGTATGAGGTGAACCTATGATAACGGCATAATTATCGTATTTTCTTCACGAATTAGAGTAAACTTTGAAATGGGGTCCATGATATAAACTTATGCTTCTACCATGATCTCGTTGTACATGTTTAAGGTATGAGTTAATTATATGGGCTTCCATATTTCTGGATTATGTGAATCAATGTATACATGTTAAAGAATGAATTGGACCTTTGGATCCTACATGAATCTATGTTATACGTCATATGGTATGAACTCGGAATTTGAATGTTGTGGAGGTGTGTAAAGTGTGATCTAAATCTATAGATGTTTGTGTATATAAAATGTGTGGATTAAATTATTACACCCTAAAAAAAATTTTGGTGATTATTTGATGTTTGTATGCTATGTTAAGGGAAGTACGGGTTGCATATTGATCATAGATGACAAGGGAAATGAGTATGAATGGAAAAACAAAGAGTATGTGAAGTTTAAAAGTTAGGGTCAAATTTATATGACCATATCCTCTAGTATATAATGAACTTATAAAATTAAAGGTGTTTGAGTCTAGTTTTTATAACATCAAACCTTTCATCAATCGGAGTTCGGAGTAAAAAGTTATAGACGTTTTACCATGAGACTGTCGGGCAGTGAGGTGGCCACCGTCCAACAACTTTTATATTTTAAGTTGTGTGTTATGAAATCATTTTCATCGTTTTCAGAATTGAGGTGCTTGCTTATCCTCTGAAATTCTCTCAAATTTCCAGAAAACAACTAAGGAGAACACCAAGCTAAACTCCATTAAAAGTAAAGCTAAGTGAAGGGGAGCTATCAGAAGGTGAAGATGGTGTGTTGGTGGCTGTTTTGGCTGCACTTGGGAAGTGTTGCTTTGGTGAATTTTATGCGTTTTTGAAGCTGTTCTAATCAACATATATGTTCCCTCTTGGTAGGGATTAAATATAAGTATAAAAGGTAAGAATTCAACTACTAACCTTGCTTGAATTCTTGATTAAAAGACTAGAAATTGGAGGTGTGTTTGGTGTGTTGGTGAACTGTTTTTGCTGAGTTTTGGACAGAAGGGTTGCTGCATTTTTGGACAATAAGTTGAGGTCAATTACTTATATTTTTAACCAATAACAAACCCCCAGCAAAAGGTAAGTATTTCCCCCCTTTTAAACCTCTCAAATTGTAAAGAGAAAATCTGGAAATTGGCAGCTAAGTGAGCTGCTGATGGACAGTTTGTGAGCTGAGTTTTGCTCATTTTCCTTAGATTTTTTGGCTGTTTATTTTTATGGAATTATACTTCATATTGAGGGGAAGAATTATAGAAAAATAAGGTAAATTTTCCTCTTGTTCCTCCCTCAAAAGTTAGTGAAAACTAGTTAATAAAATGGCTAAATGTTGTTGATTTTGCCGTGTGTTGTTGTTGCTATTGCGACTGCCTTTGGTTAGTTATTTTGGATGTATTTTGTGCTATAGATTAAGCTTACTGTTGGCCTATAAAACAACTGGATTAAGGAGTCTTAAGGCTGATCTTTGAAATAGAAAATTGGCTAGAGAAAATTTCACCGGAGATAGATATTAAGGCATTCTTTGTCTCTTGATTTTCAAGCACGAATTCATGCCGAGGCTTAATCCGGCATTCCCCTGTACTTGAGATTCTGTAGTAGCATATTATGGTTCTTCCAAGTTGTTATAATTACTTGGTATTAAGTTGTGTATTTTCTAAAGAGTTGGAACGCATGAATGTGTAGTAGAAAGGACAATTGCTTTCGATTATGGTCATAGTTGTAAACTGAGTCTGAAGTCCCCTCGTGGTGGGCACTGTGAGCTGGTCCTTTACATTATGTTATGTATTTGTGGTGTCAAATATTTTTCACATTATGGTTGCTAAGGAAATTGGTAATCATGGCAAGATGACGATGCGTAGACAAACCTAATAATGGAAATCGGCTTTAACTCAATAAGCTAACGAGGGTAACGAAATGGAATTTCCTTATGACAGTTACCTACCCTCTTATAACGAAATGTGTTTCTTAATTAACGGATACATTAAACATGGAAAATAGAACCCGAATGGGTAAACTATTAATATTTCTTTGGAACCATCTTTATTGGCAGGTTATGCACAATATCTTGATGTTAATGGGTTATACGAAAATCATAATATATAATTTATGCTTACGTTCCAATTACGCGGTAAAGCGGCAAGGATTTCCTTTAGAAAGTCCCTATATGCTTATTAGAGCTCTTGAGTTATCTAGACCTCCTGAGAATTGATTAAGGCTTTAAGTAGACATGTCTCATGTTCTTTGAAAGTTGTAGATGTGTAAGGAAATTAACCTAAGAGTAAAATTTGAGGCTCTAGTAGCAATGGAGAGATAAGAGTAAATGTTAGACCTTTTAAGGTAATATGTGAGTTATATGCCCTCTGTTCGTAGTTGATTACAAGAACCTTTGAGCGACGTTAAAATAAGAACAAGACGATGCTTAAGAGATAAGGTTGGCAATTAGGTAAAAAGGTAAGTACGTATGAGAATTGCTGGAATAATGAACACGTGAGTAAATAACTAAGTAGGGAATCACGAATCCTTTTTCGAAAAGAATTTCTAATGAATACGAAAAGTAAAGCTAAAGGTTGTTAAGTTAGATGATAACTGTTCCGATTTTTAATGAGTTAGGAAAATGGCCAGCAAGATTTACCGTATTCTAATGATATTTAGCAAAAATGTTATAAATAAAGTTTGTTATGTTCATTTGTGTTAAACTAATGAAAGGTCAGTAAAGTGTTAACTTCTTANCTAATGAAAGGTCAGTAAAGTGTTAACTTCTTAAGAAATTATTAGAATCGAATATTTTGAGATAGCGACTCAAGTTAAGGAGAAGTTCTTCGTCGTACTTTTTAAAAGATTATCCTTCATTATTTTTTCTAAGAGCTGGATTAACTTTTTCAAGTTTTAAATAATTTTTTTCTTGAAAGTTTCTAAACTTTTTATAATGCTACTAAGATTTTCTAAGCTCCTCGTATATTGCAAAGTTTCACATGAGCTTTTCCTACGTTGTCTGAAGCAGGACTATAAGTCTTTATTTATCTTAAGGCAGCGCATAGACAGTTGTTAGCATTTTTATGTTAAATATCTCCAAGTTTGAGATACACAAGTTATGTCTTCCTTTTCATAAGTTATCTCGAGATGTGATATGATGTGAAACGAATGAGGTATACTCACAATTCTTGATATGAAAGTATGAAGGTCAAAATAATATAAGCACGAAATGAATGTGAAGATTGTTAATAGAAAATGTTAAGTTAATCTCTTCCTCTCTACTCCTCGTGTTAGAATTTCTAGGAGATGTTTAAAATCATGAGGTGTATTTACACAGTGATTATGATATTTCAGTTCTAGGAACTTCCCTAGAATTCATTCACAACATATGTATGTATTTAAATGCTAAATGAGATACCTATATGTGTATGGTAGAATTGTAGTATTTGGGGTCATAGTAAGATCCTACACATGTTATAGTTACTGAGTCGGCATATTTCACGTTATTAAGTATTCAGATAGTCTGTATGAGCCCTATCAGNTATGATACACCTACTAAAGATATTTTTATTTTACCTCAGTGTGGTACACCGGTTGGAGATATTTTTATTTTAATCCAGTGTGGTACACCGACTGGAGATATTTTTATTTTACCCCGGTGTGGTACACCGGTTGGATGAATTTTATATATGGATTTATTGTTGGCAGGTCGCTAGCATTACAGTTATAGTTTCTTTCTTGTGCATTTCTTAATTGCATTTTCATCTAATCATAGAGTTATTATCAGGTTTTAGTTTCTAGGATTCCGGGTTGTTACTACTCCTTATTACTAATTCAGTTATCTTGAGTTCACTTATGTTATAGTAAGTTATTATCAATTACAGGTTGCAGAGTTCAAGGTTATATCTATTCTTTATATGTTTATTTGTTAAGTCAGTTATTACAGTATTGTTATCTCATGTTTATAGTTTCAGCCTTACATACCTGTACATTTCATTTGTACTGACGTCCCTTTGCTTGGGGACCTGCTTTTGTGCCGCAGGTGTAGGTAAAGGTCAGGATTGCCAATTGAGTAGCAGTTCGTGAGATCAATGGATGGTTTGTATGCTCCTTTCTTCCTTGAGCTATGGCTTAGTTATTTATGCTTGTGTTTTGAGATGCAGTTATGGGTAGGTCGGAGCCCTGTTCCGACCATCAATCAGTTTACTCTTAAGAGGCTTTGTGGACTTAGTGTGTGTTATTCTTTTTGTGGCCTCATCGGCATATTGTTGCTTTGTTTAGCAGACTCATTTCCTTGGTTGCATTTCGGTTGTTTACCCTATATTGTTGAGACCTTATGGGTCCAGTTTATACTCCAGTTGACTGTGATAGGTGTCTTGGATGGCCTAAGAGTTACAGTTACAAATGTCATATAGCCGGCTTCTTGATTAATCATGAATCGAGTGCCAGTTGAGCCCTACCCCAGTTTTGGGGCATGACATAAATGACGATTTGGTACCATGACGATATGAATTATGATGATAAAGCATGAGAATGGTCCTTCAGACATTCGGTCTTGTTGTTAGTATAAAGTAGCCTTAATCTATTATAAATGAATACAATATGATGGAATCAGTAAATGCTCATGTTTCTGATTAGCTATAGTAGCTTAGACTAGATGAATAATGTCAGATTAGTACTCCTGATGTTCTATTATAGTCAGGGACTCTACATAGCCAAGAATGTTTCCCTTAGTTAGTCAGGAAATCTCCATAGTTGAGAATGTTTTCCTTAGTCAATCAGGGACTCTTCATAGTCGAGAATGTTTCCATTAGATTAGTTGGGACTCTCCATAGCTGAGAATGCTTCCCTTATATCAGTTGGCACTCTCCATAGCCGAGAATGTTTCCCTTAGATCAGTTGGGATTCTCCATAGCTGAGAATGACTCCCTTAGTTCATGTTATTAGTTTGGCTCAGTTTGTATAGTTTAGAATTCAATATAAAATAGATATAACATAATGCAGTCTCAGTTATCAGCAGATATCTAGTACAGTGTATGATATTTGCTTCAATTTCAGCTATCATTATATGTTCAGTACATGAACCTTATGCATGAGATTGATGATACTTCAGAATATGTGTTCCAAAAAAAAATTCATGTCGATATGTGTATGTAACTCAAACAGGGTTGATGCATTCTAATTCAATCATATGTCGACGTGCTCAATTTATTTCCTTCTTGTAAATTAGTATGTTTTAGTTTATTTACACTTCCGGCATGCTAAGTACATTCCAAGTATGGACTGCATACTTTATGGGCTATATAGTTTCATGATATAGATTCAGGTGGCCAGACTCAGCCACACGGTTAGACACTCTCCTTTTCCATCTCAGCGGATTGTGGTGAGTCCTCATCTCTCGAGGAAGAGATCTATGTTTCTTATTTGATTTATATTTCAGTTTTTTAGACTTTACGAGTTAGCTGGGAACCTGTCCTAGCAACTCATCAGTTTATTAGAGGCTTTCAGACATGTGTAAGCAGATTCTGTCTATGTATCAGAGTTTTCTTAGATTATGTCTTTTGAGTTTTAAATTTTACTCTTACAGTTAGCTTCCGCTCAGTTAAGCTTTTGGTAGCTATTTCTATTATTAAGTGATATGCTATTATTATGTCATGGGTCGACTTGGAGCCTCTGGGGGTTCCTTGTCCCGTGTTATGGCTAGAGTGTAAACTTTGTTCGTGACATCAAAGTAGTGACGCATACCTTTTATGTTGTATTGTTTTATGATACAGCTGCAGGATCTCAGTCACGGCCTCGTTAGCAGATCACTCCCAGAAGATTTCAGCTGCACCATTGGTAAGACCTTATTTTTCGAGGACGAGGATTATTTTATTCAGTTCTATTTTCTTTTATTTAGACTTGAAGTTAGGTGGGGGCTTTTCCCAGCAACTCATCAATTGTAGTTGGATTTTAGAGATAGACATGGTTTCAGACTTTCAACTATCTTCCAGTTGATTTAAACTTTGTTTCAACTTTGTTTTCGTAAATGTTTTATATTATTACTTTAAAGCTTCTGCTATTTTTTATTCAGAATGCCAGTGTTATGATAGACCATGGTTTGGCTTGGGGTTACTTATGACTCCAAGTAGCGTGTCCCGTCTAGGGTGTAGGCTCGGGGCCTGAAAAACTTGGTATTAGAGCACTAGGTTTAGTGTATCCTCGGATGTCTGAAAGCCGCATCAAGTAGAGTCCTTTTCGTGGGTGTGAAGCGCACCACACTTATGACGGGGAGGCTACGAGATTGTCACGATCCGAACATAGGTCTGAATCGATACACGTAACAAGGAAGCTCGAGGGACTCCGAGTCGACCCATGGCAAAAACATCCAACTAACTCATTCAATAAATGCAGAAGATTAAACATACATAACATAGCGGAAGTCTAAATATGGCATAAGATCTGAAATACATCACATGTGTTTAAAGTTGAATGTAAACTATGTTGATAAAGACTCTATCACTGATTAGTTTATGGGACAAGAGCCCCAACGAACTCTCTAAAACTGATATTAAAGTACACCAACATATTAGAATAAAAGAGGGGCCCTCGACAGATGAGGACTCACCAATAGAGACTGATGCTATTCCAAAAGCTGACTAGGGTCGAGGCTGTATCTTAGTACCGGAGCCTGTATCATGAAACGATACGGCATACAGTATGCATTCAGTACATGGAATGTACCGAGTATGCAAGGTAAGTAAAACGTACATTAAAAATACATAAAAGTTCATAAGAGTAGGACAACATGAATATAACTTAAATATTATAATTCCACATAAGGCCCAAGGTTTTCAAAACATTCGTAGTTCATTCATAATTATGCTCACGAGAGAAATGCTTTATTAAACATGACTTTAGCCAAAGTATACAATCATAATCATACATAAATCATAAGGAATAGTGGGATATTATTATAACTGACATACCCTGTATGAGCACACATGGAGCCTGACCTGTAAATCCCAAGTCAGGAGGGTGTTCACACCTTGCCAAGAGTAGAATCATGAAAGGCGTGATATCACTCATGAAAGGCCCATTTAGGGAAAAAGGGGCAGTCTCAAGGGAGGTCTCATCATGACCTACGAAGGCACGTAGTTATGAGATTCGGGGAAAAACCTAGGCCCCGAACCCATTCGGTGTTAAATACTACTCCCAAAACATATATAGTGCTCATAAGATAATATACATGAAATTTATGGACTAGTTAAATCATGATAATCATAAGCATGGTTGAAAATACATGAACTAGCCATCAAATTAATCCCATGAGTCAACTAAATCATAAATTCATAAATCATGAGATTCATACATGCTTGTAAATTATTATACTAGATAGTCATAAATCATAATGAGCATTTAAGAGAAATTATATCATAAATCATAAATCTTGGGGGGGTAAAGAGGATCAAGATCGTAATAAAATCATAACTTTATTTTCATAAAAACACGCATAGCCGGGCATAATTTTATTTAAATCCGAATCTATAAATTAATATTCAAAATAGTTATAAAATCTGCCCATAGATCATAAAAAATGATTTAATACATGAAAGTCATTGACCCATAGATAGATCATAGAGAAATTCA
This sequence comes from Datura stramonium, assembly GCA_018107945.1. Lineage (NCBI taxonomy): Eukaryota > Viridiplantae > Streptophyta > Magnoliopsida > Solanales > Solanaceae > Datura > Datura stramonium. The sequence continues at coordinate 59,225 of JACEIK010003409.1, read as the reverse complement.
CAAGAATTAGATTAAACCACATAGAACATGGAACTCGAATTATAGAAGTAAAATATCATGGAATAGATAGATGTTTGGGAATGAGAGCGGGAGGAACTCTCATTCATAGCCTCACATACCTGGGTAGATTGTTTTTTCCCTCTTCCGTGAACAGCCAAAAGAAATTGATGATGAATTGATGGATTTAAGCTTTTTCACCTCTAAAAGCCTCCTAGTCTTGCATGCATGGAATGGTAAAACTTAGGATATGTTTTACTCTTTAAAAAACCCCTTAACTAAGCTCAAAAATACGTAGTTTAGGCCTTAGGACCATAGGATTATGAAAAATCCCTTAATAAATTCGCAGAAGATAACTGACTGCCAGTCCCAATGAGGGACTGGACGATTCGTCACCTGGGACCACGATCCATGGACTTCAGTCGCCGAGTGCACTGCCCATATTTCCTCAACGGGTCCCATGAGGGACCTAACAGATAGTGGTTGATGACCACAATTCATGGTCACCTCTCGTGGTCTACACTGTCCAAAAACCATTGAACCTTCTCCAACCCCGACCACGGCTGACTCAACGAGTCATGGGGTCTGACCATGACTCGTGGAAATGCCCGTGGTGTCTCCAAAACAAAACTTCTAGAACTTAAAGTTTGCTCCTCACCACGAGTCACCTAATGACTCGTGGTCACCCCCACGGGTCACAGAAGGACTCGTTCTGTGACCTGGTGCAGATTTTCCAATTTTCATCGTTTCAACTCCCGAGTATGATCTTAGAGCTTTCGAGGTATTACAATATCTCCCCCTTAGGAACATTCATCCTCAAATGCTGGAAAACACATTGAAAAGCAGAGAAATGCAATCATCATATTCAAACACTAATCATTTAAGCTAAAAACCGACGGAATGACAACCACCGAACTGAACTACATGGCTGAACTGAATTCATGAACCATACACACATACCTTGACATATAGGAAACTTTGGCACATGAACAGAACATGAAACTAAATAGTGTACTAGGGCAAAAACTGATACCTCAATCTAAACTGAGCCGGAAGGGAATAAATATGGGTATCTAGCCATCATATCCGTCTCAACTTCCCAGGTAGCTCCCTCAACACGCTGATTCCTCCATAACACCTTACCTAAAGCTACCTCCTCATTGCTTAGCCTCCGAACCTGACGATCCATTATCTCCAACAGAATTTCCTTATAGCTAAGGTTGTCTCTCACACCTGCACTCTCCACCGGAACCACCAAAGATGGATCACTCAAACACCTCTTCAAGAGCGAAACATGAAAAATAGGGTGAACGAAAGCTAATTCTGAGGACAACTCCAATTTATATGCCACCTTGCCAACCCGTTTCACAATCCGGTATGGGAAAACGTAAAAAGGGCTGAGTTTACCTTTCTTTCCAAACCTCATCACTCCCTTCATAGGAGACACCTTTAGAAACACCCAATCATCCATTTCGAACTCTTGTTCTCTCCTTCTCACATCGACATAGGACTTTTTGCGACTTTGAGCTGTGCTCAACCTGCCCCGTATGACCATAACATGCAAATAGCCAATCCATGTCGAGGATAACAAAAAAATTGGTCATGGCTAACTCTACTAAATTTGCTGAGGTGATTTTCTGAAGGAATGTGACCGACCAACTTCTATATACCTGTCTAGCTACAACTCAATCACCCGTTGGAGTAGAGACTAAGAAGGGCTCTGACAATATTTTGAGACTGACTCCGAAACTACTAGCCACATAAGGGGTCACAAAAGACAAGGTAGCCCCTAGATCTAACAAAGCATAAACATCAAGGTGGACAACACGTAACATACCATAACCACGTCAGGGGAAATCTCCTACTCCTGTCCGAACGTAAGGGCATAAAATTTTTACTGGCGTTGGCCGCCAACTGAACTAGTCAAAGCACCCTGCTGGGAGGGACGTGCTGCTAGAGCTGCTGAACTAGCGACTGGCATACGGGCTCCACCACCCCTTGATTTGGCTGAAGGGCAATACCTGAGTCTGTGTCCGGGTTTTCCACAGCCGAAACAAGCGTCTGAGCCAACTAAACACCTCCCTGAGTCATTCTTTCCACACTACACATAGGCTGGGAAGGTGCGCCTTATCTGCATGCTACCCTGGCCCCTCGAATCTAAGGCCATGCTCCTCTGATCATCTCATGGTCTAGATGGTGCACTAGCTGATGAAAGTGCTGGATCAAAAGACTTGTGATGAGAATGTTGGGGATGTCCGCCCCCCGATCTAGGAAGAAAAGTCCCAAAACTATCTGTCTTGGCCCTCTTGGCCTCTCTCTCTCCCTCCGATACGATGCCTCCATCTGCTTGGCGTGCAAAATTATGTGGGGAAAATACATGTGAAATGCAACATGGAAATCCTACAATCCTTATCTAGGTAGTTCGCCACTCTATGTAAAAATCTACTCACCCGAGCTCCCTAATCTGCCAATGACTCTAGCGCATACTTAGATAAACTAGTGAACTCAAAAGCGTACTCCTGAACTGACATGTTACCCTACTTCAGATTCACAAACTCGGCTACCTTCAGTTCGCTCATCTCACGAGAGAAGAACCAATCTAGAAAGGCGGCGTGAAACTCCTCCTAACCGACAGGGCCTGCTCCCACTGCCCTACTATCTTTCCACTATTTGAACCAGATATGGCATAATCCCATTTAGCTGATAAGAGGCCAAGTCAACACACTCCTCATTTGCCACCCCCATGACCTAGGTGATCTTCAGAATATCATCAATGAACTCATGCGGGTCCTCATCTAATTTTGACCCAAGAAACTCTGGTTGGTTCGTCCTCAGAAATTCCCTAACCTAAGTCGCCACTGCATTCTAGTTCTGAGGGAAATGCGCCACTGCCTGTTGATTGACCTGGGAGGTCAAGACCTGTGCTAGCATCTATATGGCTGCCCTTATTGCAGCATTGGCAGTCGGCTCTAGTGCATGCTCCTCATGGGCTAGTGGGGCCTGATGGTGCCCCTCTCCATTGTTTTTCTCGTGGCCGTTTCCATTTCTCCTTTTGTTCACTCGACGTGGAGGCATGATTCTACAAATTATATCGCACGAGTTAGAACGATAGATAGGCATTTCATCACACGACATAAGATCATGATAAAAGGGAACATTCCCTAAACGTTTCATAGCTTCTTCGTCATAACTGTGGCGCGCTTCACACCCATGAAAAAGAATCTACTTAACACATCTTTCAGACACCCCAGTACACTTCATACCTATTTCTCTGATACCAAGTTTGTCACGACCCGAACATAGGTTCGGATCGAGACAAGGGACATGAAACCCCGAGGGACTCGGAGTCGACCCATGGCATGAACATCAAACTAAATCACTCAATTAATTCGGAAGATTCAATATACATAACATAGTAGAAGTCTAAACATGGCATAAGATATGAAATACATCACATGCTTTTAAAGCTGAATGTAAACTATGTCCGAGAAAGACTCTATCATTGATGAGTTGATGACACAAGACCCCCAACTAACTCTCCAAAACTGAAACTTAAATACACCAACATATTAGAATAAAAGAGGGGCCCTCGACATATGAGGACTCACCAACAGAGACTGATGCTATTCTAAAAGCTGACTAGGGTTAAGGATGTATCTTAATAGTGGAGCCTATATAATGAAACGACACAACATAGAGTATGCAGTCAGTACGTGAAATGTACCGAGTATTCAAGGAAAGTAAAACGGATATTTAAATTACATAAAAGTTCATAACAGTAGGACAACATGAATATAACTTAAATATCATAATGACATATAAGGCCCAAGGTTTTTAGAACATTCGTAGTTCATTCATAATTATGCTCAAGAGAGAAAAGCTTTATTAAACAAGAATTGATCCAAAGTATACAATCATAATCACACATAAATCATGAGGAGCAGTGAGAGATTCATATAACCGACATACCCCATATGAACACACATGGAGCCCAACCTGTAAACCCCTAGTCGGGAGGATGTTCGTACCTTTCCAAAGGAAGAACCATGAAAGGCGTGATATCACTCATGAAAGGCCCATTTGGGGAAAAGGGGACCGTCTCAAGGGAGGTCCCATCGTGACCTACGGTGGCACATAGTTTTGTGATTCGTGGCAAAACCTGGGCCTCGAACCTACTTGGTGTCAAATACTATTCCCAAAGCATATATACTTCTAAGATAATATACATGAAATTCAAAGACTAGTTAAATCATGATAATCCTAAGCATGCTTGAAAATATATGAACTAGCCATGAAATAAGTCCCGTGAGTCGGCCAAATCATAAATTCATAAATCATGAGATTCATACATACTTGTAAATTATTTGTACCTGATAGTCATAAATCATAATGAGCATTTAAGAGAAATCATATCATAAATCATTAATCATAATGGACTAAAGAGGATCAAGATCATAATGAAATCATAACTTGATTTTCATAAAAACATGCATAATCGGCCATAATTTGATTCAAATACGAATGTATAAATTTATAAAAATAGTTATAAAATCTTCCCATAGATCATAAAACACGATTTAATACATGAAAGGCATTTATCTATGGATAGATCACAGAGAAATTCACAAGAATTAGATTAAACCACATAGATCATGGAACTCAAATTATAGAAGTTAAATCTCATGGAATGGATAGAAGATTGGGCATGAGATCAGGAGAAACTCTCATTCATATCCTTACATACCTAGGTAGATTTATATTTCCGTCTTCCCTAAACACCCAAAAGAAATTGAAGAAGAATTGATGGATTTAACCTTTGATCACCTCTAAAAGGCTCCTAGTCTTGCATGCATGGAATGGTAAGGCTTTGGATAGGTTTTATTCTTTAAAAACCCCATAATCTCAAAACAACGTAGTTTAGGCCTTAGGACCATAGGAATTATGGAAAAGCCCTTAATAAATTTGCAAAAAATAACTGACTGCATGTCCCAACGAGGGACTGGACGAGTCGTCACTTAGGACCACGACTCGTGTCCTTCAGTCATTGAGTGCACTTACCATATTTCCTCGACAGGTCCCCACAAGGGACCTAAAGGATCATGGTTGGTGACCACAACTCATGGTCAACTCTTGTGATCTCCACTGTCCAAAAACCATTGACTCTTCTCCAACCCTGACCACAACTGACTCAACGAGTCATAGGGTCTGACCATGACTTATGGTCATGCCCGTGGTATCTACAAAACACAACTTCCAGAACTTAAAGCCATATCCTCACCACGAGTCACCTAAAAACTCGTGGTCACCCCCACGGGTGACAGAACAACTAGTTCTGTGACCTAGTGTAGATTTTCTAGTTTTCTCTTTTTCACTCCCGGGTCTGATCTTAGGGCTTCAAGGAATAACAGAGATGTTATCAAGAAAAGTCCCTTTTGTTTATACTCTTTACCATGCATTTAAATTCAACTCTAGAATCGTTCTCTTAACTCATTCTTTGGTTCATTTATGTTAGTCCTTCCTCCACGATGTGGTAATGGAAGATGGGCTGGTAATGCTAACCGACCTGCCCCATCAGCTCCAGCTGCCCCTTAGGATGACTTAATGTTGACGGCAATGTTCAAGGCAGCTATCCAGCTGCTTGAAAAGACAGTTACCAATGAGGTGAACTAGCAGGTGGTTCCGATCAATAACACTGAGTCCGCATCAGCTTCCCGAGTTCGGTACTTCACTAGGATGAACCCTCTAGTTTTCCATGGATCCAAGGTGGGAGAGGACCCATAGGAGTTCGTGGATGAGATTAGAAAGACCATCAAGATCATGGTTGTCAGTCCCTTAGAGAGTGTCGACTTGGCTACCTATTAGCTAAAAGGGGTAGCCTAGATCTGGTATGAACAGTGGAAGGAGGGGAGACCAACGGGAGCAGGAGTGGTGGAATGGGAGGAGTTCACTACTGCCTTCCTAGATAGATTCTTTCCTCGAGAAGGTGGTGGAATTCATGAACCTGAAGTAGGGCAATGGGACAGTAGAATAATATGCACTGGAGTTCACCAAGTTGTCTAAATATGCTCCAGAGATGGTAGAAAATCCAAGGGATCGCATGCTAAAGTTTGTTAATGGAGTTTCGAATTTGGTCCTTAAGGAGTGCAGGATAGCTATGCTTATCAAGGACATCAATCTCTCCAGCCTCATAGTTCATGCCCAGCAAATTGAGGTAGAAAAATTAAAAGATTTGGAGCGTGAGAGAAAATGGGCAAGAACCATCCAGTCAGACTATGGCCATTAGAGATCTAACAATAGTAGCCGCCCACAGTAGTATCAGCAGTAGATACCAACACCCAGTTCAGCCAGCGCCCCTACCTTTCAGTCCCGCAAGGATTGGAGGGGTGAAGCATCTAGTTCTCAGTCCTAGAGCTATAGTGCAAGCAATCGCTGCCCAGCTTGCCCTAAGTGTGGCAAGAACCATCCAATAGAGTGTCTTTAGGGTCGAGAGGGCTATTTTGGTTGTGGACAACAAGGTCATTACCTTATCAATGCCTGTCAGCGGGACGGAGGAGATCACAATTCACTGCTTCAACAGCTCAAGCAGGCCAACACTTCAAGTATGGATGCCGGGCAGCACCAAAACCATTTTTATGCATTGTCTTCTAGTCAAGATAAAGACAGAGATCTCTCTTGACCTGGTCACAGATATGTTACGCCTTTTTCATCTAGACGTGTATGCCCTTCTAGATCTAGGAGGCACACTTTTTTTCATGAATCCCTATGTAGTAGTCCAATTCGATATCAGTCCAAAGGTCTTCTCAAAACCCTTCTCAATATCCACCCCTGTTGGCTAGTCAGTTAGAGTAGCCGGGTGTATATAAACTGCCCAGTCTCAAACTTGAACAAAGTCATTCTAGCTGATTTGGTAGATTTATACATGGTTGACTTCGACCTCATTCTTGGCATAGATTGGTTACACTTCGGTTATGCCTCAGTCGACTGCAGAACTAGGGTCGTTAGGTTCCAGTTCCTTAATGAGCAATCTTTAGAGTGGACGGGCAGTAGTTCAACGCCTAAGGGTTGGTTTATTTTCTTCCTTAAGGCGAGAAAGCTTATTTCCATAGGGTTCATTTATCATTTAATTCGGGTCAAAGATTCCAGCTCTGAGATCCCAACTATCTAGTCAGTCCCAGTTGTCAGCGAGTTCCCTGATGTGTTTCCTAAAGATCTTCTCGGAGTCCCTCCTGAACGGGAAATAGACTTCGGTATAGACCTTCTTCTTGATACTCCGCCCATCTCCATCCCTCCTTGCAGAATTGCTCTAGCTGATCATAAGGAGTTGAAGAAGCAGCTAAAAGACCTTCTTGATAAAGGTTTTATCACACCTAGAATCTCTCTCTGAGGTGCTCCAGTACTATTTGTGTGATAGAAAGACGGTACCGTTAGAATGTGCATTGATTACCGTCAATTAAATAAGGTCACAATCAAGAACAGGTATCCCCTAAACAGGATTTACGACTTGTTCGATCATCTTCAGGGAGCCAATTGTTTCTCCAAAATTGATCTCCGGTCGAGGTATCATCAGTTAAGGGTCAGAGAGTGTGACATACAAAAAATTGCTTTTAGGACTCGGTATGGTCACTACGAGTTCATGGTTATGTCCTTTAGACTCACAAATGCCCCCACAGCTTTCACGAACCTGATGAACAAAGTCCTCATGTAGTATCTGGATATGTTCGTCATCGTATTTATCGACGGCATTCTGGTATACTCTAGAAATGGGGAAGAGCATGCTAATCACCTGAGGATAGTGCTTTAGACACTCAAAGGCTGCCAATTGTTTGCCAAGCTCAGCAAATGCGAATTCTGGTTGAAGTCCATGACTTTCCTGGGTTATGTGGTCTCGGGTGAGGGTATTCAAATAGATCCTCAAAAGATAGTAGTGGTGAAAGATTGGCCCAGACCTACCTTCCCAACTGAAATCAGAAGTTTCTTGGGTCTAACCGGTTATCACCGATGTTTTATGGAAGGTTTTTCCTCTATAGCATCCCCTCTAACTAGGCTGACTTAGAAGAAGGTGAAATTTAAGAGGTCAGATGAGTGTGAGAACAGTTTGCAGGAGTTAAAAACTCAACTCATTTCCGCTTCAGTATTGACCCTATCGGAAGGATCATATGGGTTTGTAGTGTATTACGATGCTTCGGCAGTTGGACTCGAATGCGCTCTAATGCATCAGGGGAAGGTAATAGCCTACGCCTCCAGACAACTCAAGGTTCATGAAAAGAATTATCCAACTTATGACCTTGAGTTGGAGGCGGTGGTGTTTGCGTTGAGAATATGGAGACACTACCTGTACGGGGCTCACGTGGATGTTTTCACCGATCACAAGAGCCTTCAGTATGTGTTCAGTCAGAAAGACCTAAATCTTCATCAGAGAAGGTGGTTGGAGCTATTGAAGGACTATGACATGAGCATGCTTTATTATTTAAGAAAAGCCAATGTGGTGGTTGATTCACTAAGCAAAGTGTCTATGGGGAGCGTGGCTCATGTTGATGAAGGAAAAAATGAGCTGGCAAAGGATATCCACAGATTGGCTCGGTTAAGAGTATAGTTGGTTGATACACCCGCGGGTGGAGTGATGGTGTGGAGTAGATCAGATTCCTTGTTGGTAGTTGAAGTTAAGTCAAGGTAGGATGAAGATCCCATACCTCTTAAACTGAAGGAGGCGATTCTCAAAAAAGAAGTGGAGGCTTTCTCCCAAGGGGGAGATTGTGTACTCCGTTACCAGGGTAGATTGTGCGTACTAGATGTTGGTGATTTGAGATAGCAGATACTGGCTGAAGCACACAATTTGAGTTATTCCATCCACCAAGGGGCTACTAAGATGTACCGTGATTTACGGTATATTTACTGCTGGAACAACATGAAGAGAGACATTGATGAAGTTGTAGCTAAGTGCCTAAACTATCAGTAAGTCAAAGTAGAACACCAAAGACCGGGAGGTATGAGACAGGATATCAGCATACCCATATGGAAGTGGGAAGAAATAAATATGGATTTTATTACGGGTTTACCTCGAACTCGTCGGCAGCATGATTCAATCTAGGTGATAGTAGACCGGATGACTAAGTTAGCAGACTTCCTTCCAGTTAAAACTACAAACTCAGCTGAGGACTATGCTAGGCTTTATATCCGGGAGTTAGTCAGACTTCATGGGGTACCATTGCCTATTATCTCCGACTAAGGTACCCAGTTCACCTCTCACATCTGGAAGTCCTTTCAAAACAGACTTGGTACCCAAGTTAAGCTCAGCACAACTTTTCACCCGTAGATAGACGGACAAGCTGAGTTACTATTCAGACAATAGAAGATATGTTGAGGGTGTGCGTTGTTCGGCTGTCTGGATAACTACACGCAAGTGCACGTGGTCGAACAAGTAGTAAGTGGCTCAAGTAAGCCAAGTATCGATCCCACAGGGACTGGACTAC